>JAAGNO010011972.1:93269-141016 GCA_033439905.1 Ceryle rudis
CACCTTTCAATATTTCACCTAAAGAAATAAAGCTGCTGACTGTTCTTGGGGAGGAAGGACAACAAAAACATGCAGATGAGAACAGCCTGTAATGAAAGTAAAGCCCTGTAGAACTTCTAAAGTTTTTACTAGCTGCCTAAGTTCTTTACAAGCTGCTTAAGATGCGGATCCTCAAATGCATTTCTTAAATTTCTGTCTCCATACCTCTCATTGTAGGAGAATTGCTTGAACATAAGACTGGAAAAGTAAGTTTCTAGTCCGATTTTCAGAGCACTTGTACTGGGAGTGTGTGTGTTCTGTGCAGGCAGTCACTGTGTCATTCTTCTCCTGAGGGTCCCTAAAAACCTGCCCAGCCCACAGTGCTGGGTGACAGATTCAGAGGGTTGTGATCAATGGTGCAGAGCATAGTTGGAGGCCTGTAGCTGGCAGTGTTCCTTAGGGGTCAGTTCTGGGTCCAGTTGTGTTCAACGTCTTCATCAATGACCTGGATGAAGGGATGGAGTGTACCTTCAGCAAGTTTGCTGATGTTACAAAGCTGTGAGGAGTGGCTCATGCACCAGAAGGGTGTGCTGCGAGTGCTATTGGTCTTCCTCTTTCCTTCTGTGTGGTTATCTGATACCACTCAGTATTATTGTATTTGATCTAAGAGAAAATGGGGAATCTTTTGGTTAAATGGTGATCTGTAAGCTGGATTGGTCTGCATACTGAATATAAACTCTGAGTGCAAGAGTAATGTAATTGTTAGATTATTTTTTTAAAGGGCTAAACATTTTCTTTTTTAGAAAATTATTATTAAGAAGATATCAATATATTTCTATTAATTAAAACCAATACTTTATTGTCCTACCATCAGATAGCTATTAGTTCTAGTAAAAGAGAATAAAAAAAACCCAGCTCTAGGGTTCTGGGCAGTACATTTATTTTTCAGTTTAGGCTCTCCATGTGTTCCATTTACACAAGAGAAAACCCTTCAATTGTAAGGTCCTTAATTTACCCAGGAAATTTCATAAGGAAAATGATTAATTACTTTAAGCAATCAGTTTTACAGATAATCACAGTTCTTTATTTAAACTGAAAAAGCAAAAGGGGATCTTATGAATAAAACATAAAGGGAAAAAAAAAGGGAGAAAAGCTTTTAGTTTAATAAATATGAAGTCAGCATTGAAATGTTTCTTCAAATAGACAAATCTCATTGAAGTTACAATTCTGTTCATATTAACTATTAATTATGGAATTATTTTGTGTTAATACAGTTAGAACATGGGCGTGAGCAAAATTTCCCTTAAAATGGCCCATTGCTAGACATTCTTGAATCTTGAACCACAAACACATTGCATGTGGAAACAGAAAACCTGTCCTGGAAAGCAGAATAGAGTTGGTGCAGTTATGCATACCTGACCTCTATTTAGTGGCCTCTTGTTTTTAATACTGTTCAAAATATCAGTGGGAAAGACTTAATCTTCCTGGGAGAACCATGACCTTGAAGTGAGAGGTATATGCTGCGTCCACTGAGGCACATAGCATTTTCTTTAGGTCCCAAAGCAGAGACTTGGTCAGAGCTGTCACACTGGAGCAGGCTAGGCAGGCAGGCAGAGGAATTCCTGCCTTGCCTTTTGTGAGCTGTGAACACAACCAGAGATATCCAAACAATTTCACTGTGAAAACCCAAGACACGGTGTTGGATGGCAAACAGACATCCTGCTTCACAAGTGCTACCTACTGTGTAAGTGCCTACATTCTCCTGCAGGCCTTTACCACTGGTAGCCTGAGTAGCATTTGAGGGAAGTATTCTAGACACTGGAATAAAGTAGAAAAAGTAAGGTTTCCCAAATTCTGACCATCAAATTCTCATGCTATCTACCTTTATATCTGATTTAGCTGAGTAATTCACCTGGTATAGGGTGTATCCGGTATTGCTATTACTAGTGGATCAGGAATCTGTGTGCTCCTCAGCATTTAAATTTACACTGCTTTCACTGAAACAGAGGTATATATCAGCTAAGATATATCAGCTCATTCCCGAGAGGTTGATACCTGTTTGCATTGAGTGATACACAGAAAACACAAAGTTTCAACTGTATGTAGAGGTGCTGCAGAGGGGGAAATTTGAAAAAATATGCTAGGTTCAGGGGAATTGCATTCATAACTACCCAGATGATGTTTGTGTGTCTTGGATTGAACGGACAGGGCTCTTGTTTTGGTAGGTGACAGAAGGAGAAGCGGCTATTTGCAGTGGTCGATGGCCTTGCCATTCTGCTACAGTGGTGTCCTGCTTGTAAAGCATTCTGAATGTCTTGTTAAAGCAGTTATGTTTCATCTGAGAGACATCTCACTTGTGGCATGGGTGTTTGTCATCCTGTAGCTCTGATGGACAGATGATGTTTTGCTGTTACTTAAAATTTTCATCTACAGTGCAATTGTGTCAACTGATAGGATTTCTTTCTGGAACTGTGGGCTCTTAGGATTTTTTTTTTTTTCTTTTAGCAAGAATTGATTATTATTCTAGCTTTTCCTCAAAGGAGATATTCATATTTAAAACATACCCATTCTGGTAAGGTATCTCCTCCAAGGAATACTTTGGTACTTTGGTTTTCTGGTTTTGTATTGACTTAGCCCCTGAGGATAATGCATCTATTTGGAACTAAGGCTTGAGTGGGTTCATAGGCTCCATTTAAACGTCACATTTGAGTGATGGGGTATGACAATGAAGAGACTGGCAAAAAAAAAAAAAAAAAAGCCTGAAAGCAATTAAACTTTTTGCAATTATGATTGTGTCAGTCCCTAAAAGAGAAAGAAAACTACCTGCATTATCTAAAAAAAAAAAAAAGGGGGGGGGAAGAAAAAGAAGCAAACAAACAAACCAAAACCAAGAATAATAAAAAAATGCACAGTTTTGCATCTATCCATTATTCTAGAAATATATGTTACTAGGAAGCATGCTGTTGATTTCTTAACTGTTTGCACAGTTACCATACTTAGCAGTCTTCATTTTTTTTCCCTGCCCCTAGCTCATAGAATACATTTGGTCATTCAGTGCTTCCTCTATTTCTATTCCATTTTGAGAAATCCTTTATGTATGCTAGGAAAGAAAGAACTGCTTGGGAAGCTAATAGCCCTCCTGCTCCTAAGCGAATGTAAAGTATTACTTTGCAAAGAAGCAGTTCTGCAAACACATTTTTAATGGGAGTTCTTTTAGTCTTTGTGCTGCTTGTCCCTCAGTTTGCCTGTGACCTTCAGTCAAATCATCTTTTCATTTTCTTGCTAGCATGAGTCCTTGTCTGTCACAAAGCTTCAGAAGAGCTGAGGTTGGAAGCATACAAGGTTCCTTCCAGATGTCTGAGGAAGGCTTCACATGCCTCTTCTTCCTGTTGAGACAATCTGTACCAGATATGCACAGCAGTGTCTCCCATGTAGCAAGTCTTCCATGTTCTCCAAGGATGTGGTACAGTAACCTGAGTCTTGACTCAACAAAGCCTGGTTTGTGTTGGCTTCAGCCAGACGAGCTCTGCAGATACTCCTGTCCTCCATCTAGGATACATGTCATGTGCCTTTACTCACCCATCACTGCCTTAAGCCTTGCCTCGTCTAGACCAAGGGTTTTGCAAGTGCCAGTTCTGCCTAGAGAGATGACTGCCAAGCAATGAGTAAACGTATTACAACATATATTTAATTCACAGTGAAAGCTGATGAATGTGATGTTTTCGAAATGGGAAGTATAAAGCTTAATGCTTTTGTGTAATCTCTCTTTGCTGAGTTCTTGTTTTAATTTTTGTTACTAGTGCTCTAAAACTTTGCTTTACATTTAATTAAAACAAACCAAACAAACAAACAGGAGTGACTCCTAATGATGTGATCTAGATTTTTGTCACTTGGGTCTGAGTGATGCTGCTAAAACCAAAATGAGATGCTAGACAGCATAGATTTTAAATTTCTGTTTTGTCTTTGTTGATGGAGGAAAGATAAGAGATGAAAGATCTGAAGGCTTGTATACTAACATTTTAATTTAAAGAGCCTGCATACTGAGCATAGTCTGAAACTATACTCTGAGACACAGTTTTGTATGTTTTATGCATTTACACACCATCTGCTTTGTGTGGAAGAAGCGGCTACAGGAGGCTTTTCTGTAACAATCCATCTTTTTAAACAAAACAAAACATGTTTTATACTGGAATAGTCCTTTGAGGAAAGACGCAGCGTTAATTGCATAAACCACCTTAGACAATTATTGCTTCAGAATTTTGAGAAGCCTTGGAACCTTATTTGGTTCAAACCATGAAAAAAATTACTGGAATAAATGGAACTGCACAGAGGCCCATTATTAAGTTCAACCAATTTTTTTCTTTTGTACCTGTTCCACAGAATATCGAAGAGGCTTTTTAACTGCTAAAAAAAAAAGCTGCCCAAGAAAATTTTTTTGGGAAAAAATAATGCAAGGTAAATGTGCCAGGGGCTCTTGAAATGACCATAAACAAAGTAACCCTATTTAGTGTACAAATCTCGTTACTTGAAAGTATTCTACATGTAAACTTCAGGATGTTGAACTCCCAAAGGATCTTCAGAAAAGCCGCATGAGGATGTTGTAGGAATACATGTGACCCCATGTGCCAGGTTAGAATAGCAGAGGAAGTGTAACATTTTTATTTTGAATTCCAGAAGTGGGAAGTGCCCAATTCCCATATCAGTATACATGAAAACACTGTATACATGATATTAAGTATTTCATTAGCAGCAAAATCTTAATTGTAGCTTATGTACAATAGCTTCCCAAAATTTTTGATGTCAGTTTACAGTTTGTTGTAGTTTGCATGAGGAAGTTGTTATTTTGGCTTCTAAAGGTAGCAGGGACCATAACAGCAGACCATCATAGCAGGACAGCAGTAGATGACCTAATTTATCATGTTCTCATGTCTGTAGATGAAAAACAAAAAGGAGAAATAAAAAAGAGGAAAAAGAGCTATGGGAAGACAGTGTATCAAAAAAGGGAATGATCAATAAAGGATTTTCTTGGGATGTTGGAACAACTGGCAAAGTGTTGTCAAATATGGGCAGACAAAGAACAATGAATTAGGGATTTATTGGTAATTGGAACTGTTGATAAGGAACTGTCATTAAGGGCCAGAGTACAATCTGATAGCAGAGGAACCTATTCATATAGCTCATCACACTCAGTTCATTAGCAAACAAAATACTGATCCATGGAACTGCTAAAAGGGTGAATGTGTATGCTCACAGTAAAAAAAAAAAAAAAAAGTATTGCATAAGGATAATGGAGGGAACAATGCAGTGTGTGTAGCATAAAAGCTAAACGTGCAGCAGAAAGGGGGAAAAGTCCAGCATATGTCAGAACATACAGCAAGCAAATTTTCTTTTGTTGGTCAAAATACTGGGGGAAAAAAAGAGCACTTTTAAAATGTTAAATTATGTTTTAAGATTTGTATGAGTGTACAGCAGCATGCTGGGCTACAAAATGCCAAGATTAAAATCATGATGCTATAACCTTTATTTGACTTCAGTGCAGCAACAATAGTTTACAGTCTGTAGTCTGACATTTTACATGGTGGGCTGAAATCTACCCCAGAATTTCAAAACAGCTTCATAGGAACACACGTTTACCCCCCAAATTCTCATGTCCCACATAAAAAGATACCTTTCATAGAACTGTAAAAGTTAATGCTAACTGAACATTTGCCACTAGTACCTCCTTATGCCTCTTTTGCGTCATCTCTGTACAATAAATATTTCAGAGGATAGTGACTGGGAGGATGCAAGAACAGGAATAACTAAGTGTTCTTATAGGAGAAAAATTAGAAGCACAGAACATATTTTTTTTAATCCGTTTCCTTTAAAAGTCAAAAAAAATAATACAGTGCATTGCTAGGTAAACAAAATTACATTGAAATGATTCTTTGTTCGCCAGAAATTTATCCACAAATTTCAGTATTGTAGTCATCAAATAAAGCATATAGCCCTCAGTGTCATTAAATCTTTGTGCAATTCTTTCAGGTCATGAGAATGGTGACTCTCTCCCCATAAATTTCTACCAAAATAAGCAATTGTGGTCTTTCTAATAATAAAAAAAAATATCTACTCTTATTTGATGTTTGTTGACAATTAAACCCATAGGTTGCAGAAGGATTCTGAAGCTTTATGCTACCAGATGTGGAGTTTTGGGTTTTATTTTGCATTCTTATGAACAGATATTTAATCTAGTCATTACTGGGTTAAAATATGATTCATAGCAGTGTATGCAATTTAAATACCATATACACAAATGTACTTGTATAGATTGAAAGTGTGCATTTAATTATTTTTGGTCCTTCCAAGCAACAACTGAGTCAAGAAATAAGCATGAGGTTGAAAATGAACTTTGCAAAAAGGTGTTATTTTTGTGAAGAACGTGATCCTAATCTGGCAAAATTAAATCCCTTGATCTGTTAAAATGCTTATAAGCAGTAAGTTACCTGATCAAAAGCTAAAGTTCAGTTAAGCCCCTGTTTCACATCAGTACCTCTGATGAGATTTGAGATTCATCTGGTAATGTGAACTAGCATATCCACGCTATGCTTTCCAAACATACTTGCAGAAAAGAGTAGGATTAGGCTGTGAATTATTGATCTTCCACCCTCTCACATGCCCATCAGCAGTAGGTCTGCAGCCAAGAGCCTGGAAGCCATCGTGTATCTCTGCCCTTGCACTATATCCTGGCCTCATGTTGGCTAACCACCAGTTCTCCCACTCCCACAGAGTGGGAGTGAAAAGGAAAAAAGGTCCTGGTGTGACTGACTGGGAGACTGGCTTCAGGGTGGGCCATGGTGTGAAGCTTCCCTGTTGTCTAGCTGGGGTTGGTGGGCATGCAGAGAGACAGCTGTAGGTAGAGGTGTATTAGAGCTCTGTTGCTCTCTCATCCAAACCCATGCATCTGATACTAAAGACCTTAAGTTGTGCTTTGGATTCCTAACAGGTCCCCAGTTACAATGAGATACAGATACCCAAAACTAATGATGATTTTCTTCTTCTCTTTGGCTGAATAGAAGTGAAGATACATTCCTATTTGTTTACAATTATTTAATGTTTCTGTGTGTTAACACTGGGAGGGCAGAGTTCAGTCATTGTTAATTCTGTTCAGTTTCTGTAAGTTGTCTATAGTCATGTCTTGGGTCAGATGGATGGTTGAATCAGCAGAGGTGGGATTCTTATTATTAAACAGTGTTCAGACTACACAAGTACAAAGAACAGGATGTAATCCCGTTTCTTGTGTTTAACTACTAACTTTATTTGTGTCATATGGTTGAAATCACATGCAGTGCTACATTGATTGCAGTCTCTTAAATGATCTTTTATATAGGGTTTTGTGCCTTAAAATGGATGGTAAGAGATTTAAATTAGTCACACCAGCCTGCATTTGTGCACCCAAAGGAAAAATCATGCAAATTTACAGTAACTACAGCCTTTCTAGATGCCAGGTTGCTGGGGTTTTTTTATTTATTCATTTATGTATGTTTAAGAGTTCCACACCAAAAGGTGCCTCTCCAGAGCTCTGAGGCCCCATGACAGATACTTGAAAGAACCATGAGTTGCACAATTAATCACTGTTATAGCAGAAGCACTAGATAGTTAGGAGTTTCTTTGTTTGACTTTTAAAGTTTCTTAATGAAAAGTTATCTGTACAGAATTTCTTGTTGCTGATCATTTGCCTTATTCACCTTTCTACTGTTTACACTTAAATATATATTTTGAAGTGAAGAAAACAGCATTTAAAACATGGAAACTGTTGTCATTATTCTCCATTATGCTGTGGGTGCTATCCAGTGTCTGAAAGTTATAAAGGAAATAATTATACAATTTATATTCTTTCTGGGTCCAAATTAGCAGGTGCTTTGAGGTAAAACATGGATGAATTTCCCATAACCAGACTGATGTCACAAACAAGATAGCTAAAAAGTGCCTGCGGTTATCTTCAAATGAAGTTATATTAGAATTGTGTCCAATATCCTTTATTACAAGGTGAAGACACTCAGCAAATAGAAGGCGATGGGTTTTTTCATTCTCCGTGGCCTTTGTTCAAGCTTCACTTTGTAATGTTATTTATACTTATTTTGGGGTTGTTTTTTGTTTGTTTGGGGTTGTTTTTTGTTTTTGGGGGGTTTTTTTGAGAGTGATATTTTAAACGGCTTATAACCTTTTATTTCCTAACAGTTAGTTCACATTTTAAAAATACAGGGTCCATGTGGTGGCAGTTTTAGCTCTGAGTACAAGGAAGCAGCAGCTGCATCAAGACTGGCACGGCATTTGTTGCTACCAGCAAGTGACCTTGTGACTGGAGCCAGCCCTCACACTGCTCCCCCTGTACACAGTCCACTCTGTTTTCCCCTGTGTTTTTCCCTTGGATGATGTTATGACTCTTCTCACCTCCCAGTGCAATACTTTGAGAAGGCCAGGTCTGATTTAAAATTACACTTTTTCTCTAACAGTTCCCTACAAGGAAGAATAGTATCCCCTGGGTCCCTACTTTCTTTTCATGGTCCCTGTGGGAGAAGGGTATTGCACATCATTTGTGCCGTATAGGCTGTCTGTTACCTGCTTGACTGTATTTTACAAGTTCCCAAGATCCAGATCAACTCCTTAAACTCTGTGCTCAGTTTCCTTTCCATATGACAGTGGGGCTGTTTATTCTCTTAGGGTCTCTTTTTCATGCTTCTACAGATTTTAGAGTACAGCTTTACACACCCACCCTTAGTTTGCATATATAATTGTTCCTGCATATAACAATGGGGATATTTTTGTAATAATGCAGGTATAGGAGTAAAACTTATGTCTCAGTTCTTCTGTATTACTTTTGCTACCTGGGCATAGATGACTGTGTATGTGCAAACAGAATCAATCCCATTGTTATCCCTGTATCATTATTAAGCATTATCTGCATGTTTTTGTTGTCCTTCCTCCCCAAGAACAGTCAGCAGCTTTATTTCTTTAGGTGAAATATTGAAAGGTGTATTAGAGAACTAATTTCTATTAATTGCAGTAAGAATTGCATTCCTGTGGGTATTCCGGGTTTGGATGTATTCCTCTCAGTTCCCAAACTGCAAAACAGTGATAACATACCTTAGTTACTTGAATTTTGAGATTTTTAAATATCGGAGAGTTGCTCAGCTGAAGACGCAGAAGTAGATGAGTATTGCAGATAGACTACTTGAAAATGCATAAATGTAAAGCAGAAAAGGAACAAACTGTTACTGAAATAGCATGGGGGAAAGCCATGTACTACTACATATTTTTTTTCTTGATCATTCTAATGATAAAAGACCAGAAAATTTTTACTGTTAAAGCAAAAGCTGATGAAAGTTTTATACACTAGAGGAAAGGCGGTCAAGATATTTTAATATGGGCTCAGCATTTGAAGATCCAGTCTTTTGTTCTGTTTGCATAGTAAAGATAGATTTCCATAATTTAAATAGAGAAAGAAGTATAGGAGGTTACCATTTCAGTTTACATTATGCCACAATACTTTCTGATTATTAGAGAGTTAAGTCTTTACTCCTACTATAAACATCAAAACAACTTTATTAAGTGTGCACCATTATAAAAGGCTGCATGCCAAAACTTGTAAAATGTCAATGCTGTGTTTTTCCTGGAATCTTATAATTAATTCATCATCAGAATAGCTTTGGGGCCTTATTCTGATCCATTCTCTAAACAGTGTTACCAGGAAATTATGTTCTGTGCTCCTGTTTATTTAAAGAATATCGCTGCTGAATTTACAACAAGCAAACTAGTTAGAGGAAAGCCTGTGGGGGAATGTAGTAAATTAAAAATGAAAACACAATGAGAGGAATATGGAATTTACAACCAGAAAAATCTCATAAAGAAGTGTACATTTGGAGATTTATATAAATCAGATACAGCTTCTGTAAACACTTACAGCATAATAAATAAATGATTGCTGAACTCAAAGACCAGTAAGTTATGTTACTATATCCTGACTGTTCCATCCTATTATAATAGGAGGCTTCTATGTAGCAAGAGAGAGAATTTTGTTTGTTACTGCAATGAAGTAACATGAAAGTCATAAAAAGATTTATGTTCAGCTACTGATAAAGGGCCAGGCCCAAACACCCTGAAGGTGATAATAATATCTCCAAACATCTCAAAGGGCTTTGATTCAGAGATACATTATATTTCAGTGCAAATTACTTATAACTCCTTGATGGCAAATTTCAGTGAAGTTGTCTTCACTTATACTTGAGAAAAATATGTTTCCAAAGTTAATTCAACATTATGAGGAAAATGTCCATGAATAACAAGATGTCAATAAGATTACAGCAGCTATAAAACAAGTTCTTGTCTTTCAATAATGTTAGAAAGCTTACTTTAGCAATGTTCTTTAATGGCAAAATTATACATACTGGATATTATCTTTGACTTCCAGTAGTAAAATTTCTGTTTGAAAAGTAGTAAGATTCTAAGAACATAAATAACCAGGGGGGAAATTTTTTTTTTTCCCATAATGTATTCATGTAGAATACTTGATTCTACTCATCAGCCTACAAAGTGCCTTGGTCCTAGTATCTAAATAAAGACTATATGCTTGCTTCCAGTTCCACAGTACTCTTGCAAAGCTTGAACTGTAGTTACAGTCAGGACTTCAGTGAAGATAACATAGTACACTGTTCAACTGCAGGACAGTCAGTGCTTCAAAGGTGTCATAGATAAAAAGAAAAAAACTGCTCCAAGGAGAAAGACACAACAGGGCAGCAGTAGCTCACCAGTTACATAGGATTTAAACGTTTGGATGTATCTCTCTCTTGCGTTGTATCGATGTCTCTGAAGTGTGCTTCCTACAATTTTCCTCTCCTCCCTTCCACATGTCTTGTGACTTCAAGTGCACAGTGTGCTTCCCATTCTTTCCTTGCTCTGCTGAACTTAAGAAGCAACAAGAGAAAACCCTGTTGAGACTAAGGCAAATTGAAAGATGTCAGCAGTTACTCAAATCTTCTCACAGATCCTCAGCTTGTGAAGGAATGATCTGTGAAGCTCATTCAGATGACAGCCAGCAAGCAGCAGCCTCTAACTTGAAACCCTTGTATATGCATTAAAAACTCTGAAGGAAAAAAAAATACCAGGAGAACGGGACTAGAAGCAGCATATTGCAAAAGCAGTAAAGGGCAGTATATTGCAAGAGAGCTACTTACAGAAGCAAGATAAGGCTTGCAGCAGTAACATAACACCTCCAACCTTTGCACAGGAAAGCTGCTATTCCTATAAACCGCTTTACAGTTTCCAGCTGGCCAAAAAAAAATCACCATGATTCTGCTAAATTGGTTGTACTGTATTTCAGATACAATAGTTCTTTCGTCTCAGTGGCACTTTGTTCAGCTAATTCTTAGCTGTAAGCAGCCGGAAAGATGCACCCTCCCCCCTTCCTCTGAAAGACAGATTAAAATAAAGTTAGCTATGACTATCGATCACCCTATACCAATAAAAACCTAAGGAGCCCCAAGGTTGTTCTGTGTTTCCCTGGGACAGATTATGCCAGGGATTTGGTGCCATTTCCTAGAAGATGGAAATAACTTGCACCCCATCTGTACTTAACCTTTCTTTGTTCTTTTTATCATTGACAGGAAGGGTAACTCTTTGACGGTGCTCTGTTGCTCCTAATATCACAGAACATTCAATTTAATGGGATGATCCAGGACATCCTTAACAAATCAGAGGATCAGATTATTATTTAAAAAAAAAAAAGAAAAAAAAATTCATTAGCAAAGTTACAGCCAGTCTTAAGCAGAAGGCTTTAAAATACTATTCTTGGTAAGTTCCATGCCTTGTTTCTCACAGGCTTTTGGCTGTTCCTTTCCCTGAGATGTATTTGGCCCATGCATGGAGGGCACTCTCAAATGCAGAGAACCTTTCTGGCATAGGAAAAATTTGTGTATTTGTGAGATGATCCAAGCTATCTGTACATGGGCGTAAACATTCACAAAAGACAGGATTTACTACTATATATTTTGGTTTACTCATCCTCATCCCACACATTAGATAAGTACTTGAAATAATGTCATAGCTCAGCCACCTGCTACTAGTGAGATGAAGAAACTGTTGGACTATGCTAAGAAGTCACATTAGATTATCAGAATGGTCCTTTCATAACCATGAATATACAGACTTCTTCAACCTGAACTAATTCCCAAGTGTGAGAAAATGTTAGTGGAGATAATCCTCTTCCAGTCATCTTACCATTAAAGGTGAAAGATCATTTGAAGACTGATGCCCAAAGAATTCTGTGTCAATTTTCTTTTGAATTCCACAGCAACAGAGCATATCTATATGCAAAACTAACCAAAAGCAAAAAACCACCCTTGATGGATATTTCATACTGAAGTAGAAAACGGTAGTCAGTTTTCTTTCAGGTAAATAAAACAGCTTAGATCTTATAACAGATTAGGATTTTTATTGTTGTATTCTTTATTATAGGCATTCTGTGACCATGTAATTTCAATTACTTAGCAGATAAACTAGAAGACAACTACACTGATCAGATGCATAATTCATTAAAGAAGCAAAAAAGTAAATTTGACTGCATAAATACTTCTACACTGCAGTTTATGCATCTTATAATGCGTGTATTTTAGGTTGCAGAATTACAGATTTCAAGAAGGAATGGTACCAAGGAAAAGAAGGAAGATTAAGAGCAAATTTTTGCCAGACAAGCTATTTGGAAGAATAATGTAGATAGCTATCCGTCTATCAATATGTACATAAAAGTAAATTAACAGTAGAGTCAGTTACTCTGTGTATTTCTCAGATTCTAACTTGACTGCAAAATGTCAAAATGATAAGGATATTGCAACATCCAGATATTCTGTTCATACTATTTGACTAAATATGAAACTTCTAACATTGTAAATTGTGGTTAATTTAGAATTAACATTATCTCACAAAAATGTATCAGGGAACTTGGTTGGTTTGTTTACACTTCAGAAGGGTACAATTAAATGTTAGTTCTACATTTGTATTTTCAGGGTTTTTTATATAGACAAATTTTCTTTGTCACCTTGTATCATTTGAAATACACTTTTTAATATTAAATTTCCTTATTGTAATACAATACAATCTATTAAATGCTAGAATGTTGCACATTTGTACAAATGCCTTAATGTACTGTCATGGAAAATGAGTGGAAAAACAAATTTAATGAACAATCAAGACATTTAAAAAAACCCAAAACAAAACAAACCCAGAAAACACAAGGGGAGCCCTTTCTTTGTTCTGACTGTTACAAGGTGGGCAACCTTCCTTTATCCTATCAAGATCTTAGTGTAATCAAGTGTCACATAACACATAAAAGAGGGAGTGAAAAGGAAACTTTGAAAGCAGTTAGTGGCTGAACTCCAGTCCAGCTCCCAAGCCATTCTGCTCCTGCACTACATCACAGGGCTGATGAAATGGGCCACAGCACTGAGGACAGGAGCACATGGTCTCTAGCTCTTCCTACAACCTGGATACAGATCAGTGTCTTCCAAGAAGCAATTCTCAGAGCTGGTCATGTAATATAGCCCTAATTTAGCAATGGCTTTTCAGTTGCTTCAGAATAGTGTGCAATTAAATCTCACATGAGGAATTTTAAGGTTTTTTGCTCCTACAGTAGTTGAATTCAGCATGGACATCATCTCAGTGGTCTTTCTACAACACCAAAAGCCTATGCTATAGCCTACAGTATATACGTGTCTTTCTGTGAATCCTATCCTTCTGGCTCTACTTGACAGTTGACAGGAATACGCATAATTTTCCAACATCAAACTATGTATGCTTTTCTATACTAAAAACTGTTTAAGTTCTTGCTGTAGATTGCAACACCTGCTACTGTAACATTAAGTGGATTGTGCCTGAAAAAACTATTTGGCTCCTGCAGCAATCAGTTGAAGCTAATAGATTTTGTTTTGTGATTTAAGTGAAAAACTAATACACTTACTATTTTTTTTTTCGGCCTGAAGAAAATATTTTCTTGATTCATTTTATTTCCATAGTGATGATGAGGATACAGTGCCATTCTATTTTTTGTCACCTACTGGATCTAATAAAAAGCACAGCAGTAGAGATAGAAAAAGAAAACAACAAACAACTTTGAGGTACTAACAACATTTTTTCCTTCCACAACCTTTTACCAGTCCATTTCTCTGATGGCCCTGAAAGCACAGTTCCTTCACTCACTGTGTAAAACCCTGCCTAAGATGGTAAGGTGGGATAACAGAGGGCTTTTTACTCTGTTGGTAAATCTATTCTACATTTTAGGGAAATGTCTGAGCGCACATGTAATTTCAAGCAAGACAGAAAATTCATGTAAGCCATGTCATGTTAAAAGAGGCTATTTTAGAAAAGAATACCTTTGTAAAGAATTGCTGTGAAAATCCAATATGACGCTGTGACCCTAATAGTTTCCAGATACACAAGCAAAACATTCTTCTGTAAGAAGACATCTCTATACAGCAGTGAGGAGAAAACTGCTGTGTACGTTTCTGCCACCTGCATTTCAGAAAGAGCAAAAGAATATTGAAGAGTTTTCAGAAACATGCTTTAAGAATGAGCTGAACTCTAGAAATCATGTTAGTCCTCAAGTTAAGAGGATACCTGTTCTTTAAATTCCTACTTAAGATGATCTTCTCAATCTAGCAAAGTGGAATACAAACTAACAATAAGATGCAGAAGTTAACAAAATGCAGTACGAAACCAGAAATGGAGTCCTAGCTTTAGATAATTGTAATCTAAATTGGATAAATTATAAGGTGTTTCAACACTGAAGGAAAATATCCACTAAACAATATTACAGATCATTGCACAGAATAATTTACCTGAAAACATAAAAGTTTAATAGTTGCTTTTTGCTTTGGTTTCTTTGTTCATTTGTTTGGTTTTCTAGTTTGTTTTTGTTCTAGATTTTATTTTTTTTTAAAGAAAGCTACTGAAATACATAGGCATCTAGCAGTCCACCATCTAGAAAAATCAAAAGGTCAGACTAAAAAATAGCTCGGGGTGTTTTCCTTCAATATCCAGTTCTAATATGGGAATTAGTAACAGTATGTTGAACACAAAGTTCCCCATTCAGTTAAGTACATATTTATAAGCACAGAATTTGGATTTACAAGTTAGAAAACTGAGCCAGGAACAGCTTAAGCCTGTTAATAAAACAGGACAAAAAAGGCCAGATTTGAAAGGGTCTTTTATTGTGAAATCTGTAATCCTTAATTTTAAGGCATTTCTAAGACTTTCTTCTTTTCTGTGTTCAAAACTTTGCTTGGTGTGAGAAATTTATTAAAATCCAGGTGCATAAAGAGCAGGAATATACATGATCAATATATGCTCTAACTATGAGTGCTACTTACACTTTTAATCTCTTCCTAAAAGAAATATGAATCTGTATTGTTTTGAAACCTATTTCATAAATGGATCTCTTAAAATCGAGAATATTTTACCCACCGTTTCTTGAGGTTTGCTTTGGTTCAGTGGTCTGTACTATTACATTGCACACTGGGTTTCACCAGCAGGATACTATTTCCATGGTATAAAGACACATATTAGGGTTTGGCTTCCTAAAATGGTATTAGCCCATGGATAGTGTAAAACTGATTAGTATGGAGACTCAATTAAATCCACAAAATCTGGTAATGTACCATGAGGCCTCAGGAGCTGAGTCAAAACAAAGCACAGGAGCATTCATAGAGCATCATGACCTGGTCATGGCTGCAGGATGGAGTACCCAGCCGTATCTTACAGTGTCACCAGGCAAACTGTCCAATACTTCCAGATAAGTGCTGATACCTTCTGCATCCACCACAGTTGTATATACAAGTTTCTACAGACACAAAAACATTTCATGGAAACTATTAAAAACTAGGCTTAAAAAAAATATATAATTCCTGCAAAATACCTGAGCAGAGTAAGAGAAAATAAGTGGCATCTTACATACTCTTTAAAATTATTGTTTAAATTTAGTAGTGGCTTTAGGTTGTGTACTGTTGTTTAGGTAAATTCAGCTACTAATCTTTCCAAAATACTTATTTTTACAACAAATATTTTACACAGTAAACTATTTAAGAAAATATTATAAATAATTGAAAAGGACTTCTGGATTCCCTGAGATGTAAAGCAATACAGGAAACCAAAAATATTACTGATGTGAATGGTGTAATGTCCCCAAACACAGTAATATTGTGAAACTAACAGATGCTTTCTCTGAAAATAGTATAGAGGCTAAAAATATAAGTTGTCAAATAAAATGGATATTTTCTCTTAGTCATATATGGCTTACTTGCTGCAAGTACATACTTTTTCTTCCTATGTAATATGTCACTTTTCCCCTAAGTATACTGTTATTTTGTGATAAATCCCTAGGCAGAAGATTGAAGCACCTCATATAATACTAACAAAACTGTAGTTTTAGAAAACATCACCACAACATTTCTTGACTTTTAGTCTGCACATAAAAATGAATTATTTCCTGAAACTACTCTGTATCGTAGACACTCATATTGAATTTTATCAATTTATATGACAAACCAGTTGCAATGAAAAGAGAAACAATTTAGTATATGTTTCATAGGTATCAGTTAAAGGTTATGCAGGCCTGTCAGAAAAGCCACACAGAATTTCATACATCAGGATGAGCCCATTTGATTTATCAGAAACCTTCACTGACAGATTGGCTCTTTTAATTTTTAACCTCTAGCTGTAATTACCTACATTTGGCTAGTGCCAACACTAATATCTAAACCATGAAGATTTTTCTTTGGCACAGTTGAGAATTCAGAAAAGCATGGCAAAGGATAAATCATTAAAACTGGAAAGCAAAAGCAAACACCACACATTAATGAAATATTCTGAAGCTTCTTCTTAGCCATAAATTTATATAAAATCTAGAATCTATTCTGAACTGTCAAAAAAAGTATTTGTTTTCACCATGGTTCACACAGTTATGTGACTCCCAGACATCCTAGCAGATTTTCCTTGCTGAGCTTGCAAATTTTAGATGATTGAGTCCAAAGGATATTTACCATGTTGTCATTTTTCACTCCAGCATACATGCCTTTATTAACCAAAAGCCTATGGGCTTCACACTCTCACAAGAAAAGATGTGACATACAGACTAAACATTATCAGTTATAGGATAAATACATGCACAATATCCAGAGGCTGATGTTAACTTTCAAATAAATTTGTACTGAAGATTGAACAGTACCTTGCTAATTTATGCTTTTGTCCCATACTATTGAAATACACAAAGTGGTTCTCAAATACAGCTGCATAAATGCAGAACATTAAGATCTTTGGGTTTGTAATCTTAATCCCCTAAATTGTCTGCATTGTAATTGCCAGGAGTATAAAATGTGTAGCATACCTTACTAGCCTGTACGTATTGCTCCTGTTCCAAGTAGTACAGTGTCCCTGTATGTTGCTACTCTCCCATACTGATACAAGAGAAACTGAAGAAAAACATCATTCAGTCATTAGGATAGTAATTTAAGACTCAAGAGACCTGATTTTGAGACCTGTTTTGAGTGCATGTGTTCTACATATGATTTTCAATTAATCGCTACATTGCTTAAGTTCTTATACCTACTAAAATCCATTCTGCACAGCACATGTCTTTGCTGTAAAATTTTGCTGGTTCCTGCAGCAAGCACCCATAGATTGACAGTGGTAGGATAATCCTGTGGTGATACAGAGCTAAGCTCAATCCTCTGCTAGTGCAGAAGACAACCAATATAAGACTGTTGAGAACATTGATATATTCATTTGATATTGACCGTCTTAACACCACTCTGTTGCTGGTCTGCTTGGGATTTGAGAGTCATGGCTAATCAGGATCTTTCTACACCTCTCAGGAAATTCAGAAAGTAAACTTGATCAAGAGTTTGGAGCCTGGTTGGTCTACTTGTTTGTATGAACTTCCCCAAAGACATCAGCACCATATTCATCTTCAGCACCGGCCATGTGGTCACTGCCTTAGCTCCCTTTGGTTCACAAGCTGGCCGCATCTCCAGTCCTGGAATGGGCTAAGCAGTGATGCTGTGCTGCCATTTCAGTGCACATTGTTGGGGCAGTAATTAGAGCAACATTTTGGTGGAGAACAAATCTAGTGCAGAGGTCTGCTGTGGGTTAAAACTACTCAACTCTAGGGATTTGGATGAAATCAGGATTGAAGTGGTTTATCTGTTTTGTAAGGATGGGTATCGCTGAACTGTCTATCGATGAACTACATACCCAGGATCAATATCAGGAATACAATAGATAAGCCACAATACCAGATGAAGTTTAAAAAAAAAAAAAAAAGGTAAAAAATAAAATGAAATAAATCAAAAAACACCTACAAATGTTTCAGCTCACTTCTATAATCCCAAAATGTTATCGCTACACACAGTCACATGCAGTGGTTAAACTTACAGTCCTGTCAGATCAGCTTCTGAAATTCAGGCCACGTTACTTGAGGGAAGGCTGCACAGACTTCCCTACAGAGGTCCAATGCAAGTATCCATCTGGAAGACTATGGACTTATAAAGACATCAAGAAATCAAAATAGCTGCACAGAGGATAAGACAGAGGAAAAGGCCTGTGGTCTGCTGTAGGAAAACCTATTAGGAAACAGAAGAAGCAAAAACTCTCACAGTTCAAAATCATATTTCACATATTTTGGAAAAAAGTTGCATTGATAACATAAATTGGTACTCTACCAGTGTTTTGAATCTTGAGGTTGTATTATTTTTTATTTTAAAATCAGTACCCTAAAATTGAATTGTCTTAGAGAACCTCTCTACTCTTGAAACAGCAGCTAAACCGAGTTCTGGTCTACTATAGCTCAGGTTAGCATATTAAATGCTGGAACATCCCTTCTATTTATCTAGCTATATATCATTTTTTCTTTATGGCAGGATAACAAATCTGATTTTACCATATCAAATGAGACATAATATTTTTTTAGAATCTGTCCTCCAAATATCTGGTTTTAGATCATGACAGGAAGGATCAATACTCTGTTTTCCTGATGATTCAATTGCTACATAATGTATGAGTGACTGAAGATGCTCTATTAAGTTTCTATTAAGTAAGTGCCCCAAGGCAAAGAATACAGATCAGATCTTTGGAGGTTTTGGTAACTGTGTTCATGATACAAATACAGTTTAATAAAGCTCATTTTAATTGATATATTTTCTCTGTAATTATTCCCTGCAGTCACAGGACAGGCATTTTCATCTCAGATAGTGTCACACACTGGTATTAAAATAAAGTATTTTACCAACTACATAAATTAATTAGTAGCAACAGAGGCTATAGCCTAGCTGAAGTAAATGGCATTAGGTATAATTAAGGGTAAACAAAGCTTGTCCTTAAATTCTATGAGGCTATGTACAGTTGGATTACAACAACTCTATTGGGCAGTAACCTATTTGCCTAGTAATTGTGACTCATACAAACAATATACCTACACTGATTAATTTTACTTACAGACCCTGCGGTAGCTTAATTAAATGATCCATTCTAAATAATGACAGCCTTTTAGAAGTAGCCCTGCAGGAACTGAACTGTTGCCTTGAAAGGCATGAGCCAAAAGGAATAAACAGAATATAATGAAGGTGAACCATAGAAAATCCTTTTGAAGACATACTTACATAGAGAATACAAAAACTAATTTTGCTTTTTAAAATGCCATGCTTTTAAGTATTTACTGTATTATTTGCTGATATACTGTCCTTTGCAGTAAAACAACTACTGAAATAAAAAATTCAAATAAAATATGCTTTGGATTCTGTGCTAACTTGGCTAAAAATGCATTAGAAAAATATACAATAGATTTATCAATAATGCCAAATATTCTCCTTCTAGAGACAAAACATTCTCATAAAGTCTTTAGGAAATCTGAAACAGAGTAAAGCCAACAATACTGATCTATCATCTGACACCGTCATTGTAAAAAAATCAAGAGAAGGATAAAGTTTTGTAAATTCTTCTTCAATGCCAAACAAACATAAGAAAAAAAAATATATACTTAAAAAAAAAAGGTACCTCCTTAGACAATGATGAATACAGGTGAATGAATTAGTTGTCGATAATGGAAGCACGCCATCTCCAGAATATACATGAGAGACAACAAACGAGTTTCTTTTGTTATTTCTGTAGTCTATAAGTGTGAAAACAAGGATAACAAAGTCCAAAGGAGCTCTTCACACTACATAAACTACTTCAGGGGATTGTTGGGAATTAAATTCGGTTACTGTTGCATCCCTTGATCATTATGAAAAGTATTTTCCAGATGACTTGTCTAGTGTGAGAAGAGAAGATCAGGCCTGTTGAGGGTTATTGAAGTCTCATACAGACCCCACCTGAACATCCAAGTACCTGCTTTGAGCTTATTTCTCTGGCAGCGTGGAGTGACTGTGACATATTATGGGGTAGAGCAGATGTAGAGGCAAGGGCATGTACTTCATGCCATCCATACTTCATCCATCCATAGCTTGATTCTTATGATTTATGTGGGTGAAATAAATTTCACCTTTATTCAATAAAATTCGCATTCAACTTGAAAATCTCGTCTCTCTCTGTTTCTCAGTGACAGCTGTCAGAATCCATCAACATTCAGCACAAGAATATAAAGCTAATAGGCTTCTTGTATTATCAAAACTAAACGGACTGCTGAAACTCAAAATGAAATACTATTACTGAAAAGATTCTTTTATCTGGTTCTTTGTGCAGTGGGGGAAAATGATTTTAATCTTGTCTCCTTTAAATGTTGGATTGTAAATGAATGCTGACAAGATTAAATAAATGTACTTTTGACTTGAGTCTCTGCCAGCTTTTTTTTTTTTAAAACCAGCTGAATGTACTCTACTTGATATTCTGCAAGTGTGGGTTCATAACCAAGGGCTCTTGGTAGAACATGAGAGGAACAAGAATGAGGTTGTATTGGTTGGTGTTTGGTTTGGTTGTTTGTGTGTTTGTTTTGGTTTTTTTTTTGTTGGGGGTTTTTTGTATGTGGTTGGGGGTTTTTTTTGGTTGTTTTTGTGGGGGTTTTTTTGGTTTTTTTGGGGGGGGGGTTTGGTGTGGGTTTTGGTGTCTGTTTCATTTTGTGGGGTTTTTTTGCAATTTTTTTTAAGTGCTTCCAAATGACATGATTCTTCTTTTAGCCCCTGTGACACTAATGAATTCAAGCTTCTGTTCTGCACCAGCTCAGTCCACGTGAAGGAGACTCCCTACAGCAAGGAGTCAAGTCATAAAGATGGTAAGAGGAGTAATGTGACTTCCATATGAAGTTAAACTAAGTAGGCCAGTTGTCTCCTGAGCAGTTGGGGGATGGCACACAGTAGGTCTGTAAAATCACAAATGACAGGAAAAGGTGAATATGGCCTGATATTTACTCTCCTGGGAAAACAAGCCCTCAGTTGCTCTAAGAGCTTTTTCCATTTAATGTAGGTTTCATGGTGCACAACCTCTTTCCACGCAAATATTATTGAATCGTCACAGTTACTGGAAGTGAGACTTGTTCTATTGTGCTTACATCTCTGGAAACAACAGAAAAAAGAGATTGCTGCTTTTGCAGGTAGAACGAGAAAGACCCATCATGTGGCTAAGATTAAACACCACTGACTATCTGATATTTCAGATACAAGAAAAATGAAGCATTGTATTTCAGGAAACAAAAGCCTATTTGTAAAACAACATGCAAGAACCCGTGTCTCCCATGCAAGCTTACAGACTCATAGTATACAGAGAATAAAAAGCAAATTAATTAAAGAAATAGCCACTTAAAGGGTTGTTTGTTGTTATGGCAACTGACATTTTAGGATGATGGGAAAAAATAAACATAAACCAAGGCCCAATTATTACATTAAGCAGAGACTTTTGAAAATATATAGGTAGGAATTTTCTCTATCCAATCACTTTAATGATGAGAAAATGAGAAAGTGTAAGAATTGAGGAACAGGTACTAGAAAGCTTTCTATAACATTACTCAGTACATGAGCTTTTAAAAAGACCATGGTCTGCCCTCTAGGATAAAAGGATGAATATCAGAATGAACATTTCTGTAAGGATGTTACAAAAGATGGACACTATGCAACAACTACCGCAACTAGTTACTTGTTTTCCCTAGCTTCTTCAAAAGCAATGCACACCTTTTAAACTTCATTGACAACGCTCTGTTGATTTTCATGATGCAATTCCTTTGTTCTCATGTTAGTCAAAATTTATATTATGTAGTCTCAGCCTAAATTCAGTGTTTGCTGAGTACACTAGCCTAGAAAACTTCATCCGAAATATCAGCATCTTCATGCATCTAAAACTAAATGAAGTTATACCTTTTAGTCGAAGATAATTCCTTTTATAGAGCAAGCTGGCTGAGAAGCATGTCCCTTGTTATTTATTAATGCCACTCAAACAAACACACACACACAAGTAACGCTTCTCACATTTACCAGTTTCCTTATTTGGACCAACTGCTACTAATTCAGCAAATTGAAGATAAGAACAAAATCAGGGGTAATAGGAATAATAAATAATTCCTTACATTTAAGGTCCAGTGTGATTCCCTTAGTGATCCACAAAGCTAAGCACAAAATTAGAAAGATTTCCTCTGTAACTGAGGCTGTTTCAGTGAAATAAATCTGCTGTAACTAAACAAGATGATGGTCACACTTGTTCTGCACCCCCGTCAGAGACCAACACCGGTAGCAACTGGCAAAGAAAACAGAGTTATAAACACTAAAGCAAAGCCACAAAGAAACATTTCTCACAGGTCAAAAAATTACCTGTTGTGCCATCTTAAATTTTATCTGAAGGCCACATCATCTTTCCTTTTTCAGGTGTACAGAAAAATGTCCAATTAGAAATAATTCTGAAAGCATCTAATATGGGCAACAACTACTACTAGCACAACAGTGTTGATGCAGCATCGCTTTCAAGTGGTGCTCATCTCCACTAATGACTGCAGTATGAGTGGATGACTGTATCCTTTCTGACCCTCACCAGCCAAGGTCAGTGCTGAAAAAACAGTATCCAGGTCACACCAAATATGAGAGGAGTTTTAGTCTGCAAAAATCATAAGAGCGCTGCCTCTTCACTGTGCACTGGCAAAACCATCCAGTGACTCGGAAGTCCAGCAACCAGAAGAAATCTGCCAACAATATATTTGTAATTAAAACCCCTATGTCACATTTCCTGGATGCCAGGAAGAAGAGGAAAAAGGGAACAGCTATTTACCAGCTTTGCTACAGAAGTAACGTCTCATTTACATCCTAAAGCTGGCTACTTCAATTGTCAACTGTAATTAGGGTATGTCTAGGAATAAAATACAGAGCCTGCGTTGACTGAGAGAACCAGGCAACAAATTATCAGCCCTTAAAAACTCTCATGCAGGCCCAGTC
Source organism: Ceryle rudis (assembly GCA_033439905.1). Lineage (NCBI taxonomy): Eukaryota > Metazoa > Chordata > Aves > Coraciiformes > Cerylidae > Ceryle > Ceryle rudis. Next base: position 116,672 of record JAAGNO010011972.1, read on the forward strand.
AGTCATCCTCAGTCCCACATTTCTGATCCAAGGCAGGACAGGGCAAATGAAACAGGCCTCACCTGTCAGAGGCAGAGGCAGCATTAAGACATGCATTTATTTCTCATGTTGCAAAGTAGGGAGTAGGAAGAAAAAGCAGCAAGATATACAATTACTGAAGGCAGTATATAGGCAAAAAAATTAACATAGCAACATGGAGTAGTGCCTCATCTTGTTGAGACTCTTGAGAAGAATTGTTGATAAGATCAAAGGTTTTTGCTGCTCCCTCCTTACACCCTGTTGATCAGCTTCTTCTGCTCTATTACAAAAAAATAAACATTAGGTTAAGGATGCAGAAAAAACCCTATAAATCAAAAGCTTTATATAGGCTTGCCACCTTCCCCTTGACACAGTTTAAAAAAAATGAAGGTAGTCTTTTTCACCTACCCTCAAATATAAACGTCTAAAATGAATAATTCCTATGAAGTCGGCAGACAGTCCTCTGAAGAGCCGAACTTTACCCTTGTATTCTACATTTTAATTTTTAGAATTTCTGTCAAAACAAAACAGTTTTCACTTTCATTCCATTTGTTTCTTTGATATTGGAAAGATTTACACTTACCTTTCCCATGGTGAAGGTCACAAAATGATGGATTAAACATTAGAAATAACCAGAAAGCATAGCTGACAGAAAACATACTGAAATAATGGATCTTTTTGTGATGATGTTTGAAGATGAACATTTTGTATTCATGATGAGTATTTCTTAAAAAGAAAGTTCAAACTCATATAATTACACACAAAAGAGAATAGTTGAAAGAAATTTCTGGTACTTTTGTTAATGCACTAGATATTTATAATTCCAGGCAAAATCAATTTTTAAATATAAGTTTAATGTGCTTGCCAGTCTTAGTCTCATATCTGATTAATGCAGTGTTTTTAAACTGGAACAGACTTAGACTATGAACAATGAGGCAGGGGGAAGACACAGGTTACAAAGATGTGGGCCAGTGCAAAACACCAGATACCTGTCTGGGAATGTTACAGAGCAACTATGGTTGGGAAAGACCATTAAGATCATCAAGTCCAACCGTTATCTAACTCTACCAGGACCACTACTACACCATATCCTTGAGCACCATATCTGGGCAGCTTTTAAATACATCCAGGGATGGTGTTTCAACCACTTCCCTGGACAGCCTGTTCCAGTCACATGTGGGTGCACAGGTGTAAAGGCTCTAAATTATGACCTAAGTACTTGGGTCAAGCAGACATGCAGAAGTAGCTTGCCCAGCTACAGGAGAAACTCTTCTGGTCTACTAAATGTCCCAATTCTGTCTTGCAACGCCACTTTCTGGCCAGTGTTGGAACTGCTGCTTGGAGGCAGAGCGCTCCACAGGAGCTTTGCTTTCTATAATTCATTTGAAATACTTCTACGTTTCCCTTTGAATGTATAAGTGGTTATCTGAAAAAGAAAAAAACCCCATAATTTCAAAGAGATATATTGCATAGTATTTCCAAGTTAACAGGTAAACAGGGAACACTCAATTAGGCCTTATTCTCTTGATCATATTCAGCTTGTGCAAGATCAGCTTATTCAATCAGTAAGGTAAAAGAAATGAATCATGTTTAGAGAGAAAGGAGTAGGAAAGTAGCTACATTTTGGTTTATTATTAAAAGTCTATGAAGGAACTGATTTTTCAGGAGACTGGCAATCAGTACTTTCCTTAAAAGCATCAAATTTTCAGTATCTGGAGTCAGGCACACCTTTATGTAAGAAATTTCAATTTCGAATTGCTCCCTCCTGTACACACACTTTTAACTGCACTTTTTATGCTCTACTGGGCTGAAGCAACTATGCCTTGTAATGCAAGCAAGGATGAGGATGCAGACGCTGCCTGGGACTTGAGCACAATGGACACACCTGAATGTCACGAATATCTCATCCATGGCAGATGTTATCAGCAGAGATCAGCGATCCTCTCAGCAAGAAAACAGTGCCCAGAGTCATGGTGATCACCTGCTACTGAATAGTTGTTGGCACAGACACCTCAAACATCTGCCTCGCTGAACACTCCTGGAGAACGTGACACAAGGCAGTTCATAGGGAAGGGAGCAGGAAAGGAGGACATAGTAACAACAGTAACCACATCATTTTTCACATTCCTAAAATACCATAAATGGAGAAGCACGAGGAGCACCAGGAGACAGAATCTGGTATTTGCCCTTTAGGTAGCCAACAGTGCTGATACGACACAGCCAGTGGTGCAGCTTTGTGTGAAGTAAATCAGATGAGATGGTGGCAATGGTGGAGAAGGAGATTTCTTGTAGCTCCATGAATAGGGGATGAAGGGCCTTCTGTTTGGAGGCAACTTCTTAAAGCAAGTTGGCTAATGTGTAAAGAAACATGGTTCTGAATTCCCTTTCAGACAAAGAATGTGCTTAAGGATATTCAACCATCACTCCACTGCAGATCTTTCATCTAGCGCCTCAGTTTAAGGACATTATACTGCGTGCCTATGCTACAAAGTATGCATTCAGCCCTTCTTAAAAGTCCCCACAAATATGTATCACTTCAGTGATACATCCAATAAACGAATAACCCATAAAAACTACCCTGTTTCCCTGTTTATTCTTCCAGGGGTTTTGTTCTTTCTTCCTGACAATACCCTTGCCCAGCTGGAGCCCATTAAATTTAACAGCAGCACAGCCGCTTGCAGAGGCCTCAGAACTCCTCCTGCAATAAAACAACTTTTAAAAAAAGCCAATAAATTAAAAAGACATAAAAGCAATCGGCTTCCATGTAATGAGATTATAATGTGAAATGATGAAAATATGATTAAAACCACTTACTTTTACTCCTCTGGAATTAGCCAAACATAGTCCATTCATAACTATTTGAAAGTAATGTGATCCATCCACTCCCTTGTACATAAAAAGCTTCCTTTCTCTCCACTCTAGCATCTAATGTTTGAGAGCACCAAGGCATCCTACGCATGCCTTTGTTCCAGCCATTTGAATTCAAATGGGGTGGGCAGCATTTTAGCGCCTAGCAGGACTAACTAAATCTTGAATATGTTGAGCTGTCACATACCTGAATTCAACATGCACTATTTAAAACTGACTAAGGAGTCCCAAAAGAAGAGAGAGGTTGTTTTACCTGAAGTTCAAATAATCTATTAGTTATGTTGCCTTATTACTTTTTAAACTATTTTTCAGCAATCTGCTAATAGTAGGATTACTGAAAGATCAGCACTTTTTGAATTTTGTTTTATAAGGAGACGCCAGGCAAGGAAAATTTGATAAACAATGGATCTTCTAAAGAATTACTGCTATTTTGTAAATTCTTCAAAGTTTACTCTGGTGGGATCCTGAGTTGGCAGAAGCTTTGAGGTAGAACACCTTTTGAAGGAGGCATGCCAAAAGGCTCCCAAATTCTGAAACTGGTTGCTGCTGTTTTTTCAGATTACAGAAAGTAATAAGAAAACAGATCAAACACACTCTTTAAACACAGAAAACTCAAAATTTGATAGACAGGAGACTAATAAAGAAAACTGAAACCAAATCTCTCCACTACCAATAATTTCCTTGTAAATTAGGACTTCTTTTCCACTTTCCTAAATACTTTTGAGAGGCATTCTAAATAGAGCCAACTCTACACAACTTTCTCTGACTCTAGAAGTCTCATCCCTTCTTCCCACCTCCTGTCAGGTTTGATACTGGGACTGCTCAACCCGGTCACTCAACAGCATGCAATCAAGATCTCTACTTTCCACCTCTCTCTCCCAGTTTTTCTCACTGCCTCCAGTGAACTCTACAGTATTTTCCATCTGGACAGCTTCAGCTGCTCTCAGGAAGGCATCAGCCTGACTCTTGCCCACATACTCTATCACAGAAATATGCAACACACAACACCTACATAACAAGTTGGGAAAAGACAAATCCAACAGTTCTGTTGTTCACTGGTTGGAACTAGATGATCTTTAACATCCCTTCCAACCCAAACCATTCTATGATTCTGTGATTTCTGGTGTTATTTGCCAAAGCCACACGCAATAGATCAGAATGGTGTCTTTTCCAACCGTGACAATTCTGTGATTCTGTGTGATAGACTTTCCTGAAAAGCCTTGTTTCACAGAGGCAGCTTACATCAAGAGGAGAAAAGGGCAGTGAAGATCAGGAGACAGCTACAGAGCTGAATCAGCAATTCATCTGTTATAATAGAGATAAAGGCTAGGGTTAAATATATCTGGCTATAGCACTGTGTTTCTATTAAAGATACACAATTTTCATTTACATTACCATGTTCATAATATATAAAGTATAGAGTACTTCTGAAAAAATGTCAGAAAGCATAGTCTCAATTTAATGGTCTTATGCTATTAGCTACAGTAACCACCAAATGAAAGAGGAAAATGGGTTAGTCTTCTATTCACTAATCACATCAAATTTTATTATTTTCCCATTTGCACTTAATATAGACCTGGAATCTCACCTGGGACTTTCAATCTGCATTTTCATTAAAATGTAAGTAAAAATTTGGGGGGGGGGGGGGGAGGGGAAAAAAAACCCCACGTCAAGTGTGGTTTACATATTCGTAACAGCTTTTATAGACTGTGGAAAAATAATCAGCAAAATAATATTCTAGATTATCTAATTTTCAATAGGCCTATGATTTTTTTCTGTTTCCAGCATTTCAGTTAAGTCTGCCATTATTTTAATAACTTTACCTTTGTGCTATCTTCCACACTGCAGAACAAGGCACTATTGCCAGCTTTGTGGCCATCAATATTGATTTCTTACGCGTTTTCCATTTCGTATGCTAGGAAAAACATGGGTTTTCCCAGTTCATCTTGATTGAAAAAGAAAAACTAAAATTTTTAACAATGGGAAATAAAAAGGAGAAAATTAATAAAAGTGAAAGACAAGTGAAAATAAAAGACCAAAATAATATTTTCATATGATAGGCTGTGGTAAAGAGAGAAATGGAAACAGCATTGCAAATAGGTAAGGAAAATTTTCAGAAATTAACATCCCAAGTTTTCTCCTTCCATTAATACACTATTTCTTCTGAATTCCCTACCCAACTGAGAGCAAGCACTATGGTCTTGAAAGAAGACATTTTCCAAGAAAATACCACAAAATCCTTCATACTTAAGTAAAATGTTAAAACAAAACAAAAAAGGTACTAATAATGATGTCAGTTAGTGGCAGAATCCCTGGTATTCATCACTTCTTCTCCAGCTGATTAAACAACTCATTGATTGGGCCTTCCTGCTGCATGTTGCTTCATTTACAATCCTGAAAGCTAATCCATTCTGTGTCTAGTTCAAAGCTGAAATCTCTTATCCCTACAGATAACTGTGTGTAGAAGTTCCATTTGGATATTTTAAGTCCCTCCTGAACAGTTTTCAGGTTGTCGGCTAGATATTCAATTTTGTGGGAAATGACACTGTATCTAACAATAAGTAAAGATTTTTAGGTCTACAAGACAGCCTCTAGAAGACCAAGTCACACACAAAAAAAGCAGTGTCTAAAATTATAGTTTAATATGAAATTAAAAAACCATACCAGTATTGCCTAAAACACTTGACCTACCCTTGTTACAATTAACCAAAAATTGATATTAAAAAAAAAAAAAAATCTTTACTTTCAAAACCAGCTTAAGTGACAAAGATGTACTAGCATCCTATCTCATTTATAAAGGTGAAATAGCCTCAAAAAGAAAAGAGGAAGGCTGTCTAATGACGCTGAACATTGATTACCATATTAAGGGCAGAAGATAAACCACCTTCTTATGTCTTTTACCTTAAGGAGGAGGCAACAGAAGTCTGCTGTATCTGGCTAAGGAACTTAGCTCATCTGTAAGGTCAAAGAATTTCCTTCTGACAGTGTGCTTAGCCAGTGAGCAAATTGCAGGTTATCTACCTTGATTATTACAGTATTTACTATCTGAAGGATCAGACTAAGTAGTAGAACTAATTTACTTTGCACAAAGTCAGTGCTTAGTACATAAATTTCTTCTGTGTGAGTTGATACAGTATTTTTGCTTATAAAAACTACATGATGAAGAGCAGCCGTTTAACCATGCTCAGCTTTTGAGGAATTCAAGCAGATCTGTTGTGTAGCTACATGGTAGGAATTCTGATGGATAGAGGCTGCTAGAAAAACCTGGTGGCACTGGTATTGGTGCCCTAGCACCCAGCTGTACCTCAGAAGGAAGCAGAGTGGTTTCCCACAGCAGAGATACTTCCTGCCTGCAAACTCAGGAAACTGAAGCCTGATCTTCCACCTTTTGAGATACATACAAAATCTGCAGATTCCAGGCTTTTGAAGATTTTCATATGTGGCTGTGAGTGCTGGCCATTCTGATTTCTAAACTGTAGTGATTAAAGGTGACATACATCAGAAATGTGTCAAACTGCTATGAGAAGAAACACTTAAATCATCCCAGAAAAAGACGACACATACTGCGGTACAGCAAGTATTCAGTCTCAAGTCAGTTCTAGGTGGATAAATCACAGTTTCAGCTTTATCCCAAACATTTTAGGGACACAAAACAAGGCAAATACAATAAGTAAGAACTTTAAATATATTTCTAGTAAATGAGCTGATATAAGGCTTCAGTAAAAGTGAATTTTGGTCAGTGAGACATCGGTACATTTTGCATATAGTAATTAAAATAAAATGGGCAAGAAATACAGTCAGCACTCTTTCTCATTACAGGAACACTTCAGATATAAGAAGTTTCACAAACTTGCTTATTCCTTCCTCTGTTCTTAACTCTCTTTTTAATAGTCTACTGATGCATATTAGAATTTAATTATACCAATTAGTACTACCACATCAGACATATGATGTAGCTTCAATTAGGAGGTACCTAATGGATATTAGTACAATTTGGCTTTGTAATTAAAGTTCCAAAAGCAGTGCAAATTCAAGAGTATGATTGCAAAACATTAAGACAACACTGATGGCATTGAAATCGAATATTTAAAAAATAACCCCATATATTGGTCTTAAAAAAAATATACCTGAAATTAGTTTTGAGCTCTCTGTATCTCAATGCATAAGATTAAGATTGGAAAAGCCATTTTTAAGATTTAAAATATTCTTTGTTAAATCAGAGTTCTTCTGTGAATAAATCATTGCAAGCTATTCTGCCAAGTCCCATTTTTATTAAAGAATTTTTTAAAGGACTTTTGCAGTTTTTGTCATCTCTTCTTCAGCATCAAGTGTACTGACTGACTCTACTAAATCAAGAAAAGCTTACTCTGACAGAGCTCTGTTTTGGCAGTGACAGCAGAGAGGACAAACTCTTCTGTCTCTCCAGCTTCTTCCCACTAATACTTCATAGTGTCCACCTCTCCCATAATGAAGGAGTATTATGACTTTTCTTCTCATGGCTCCGTCCAGAGCAGGGATAGCAAGAGACCAGTTTTAAAGACCTACCATCCACTGACTTCCTCTGACAAAATTAATACTGAACTTCAAAAATCCCGTTACTTGATTGGTTTTGCTTATAGCCACGGAACAACTTAATTTGACTTTTACTGATTGCTGATCGTGCTTTTCTTTAGTCATTATAGCTCATGATGTTATTTGATGTGGAATAAAAACACACTGACCGTTCCAAAATAACATTTTGCTAAATAGAAGTTGTTAAGTTGGAGACAATTTGACAATAATGACATAAATGCTATAGCACTAATCAAAAAGAAAAAAAAAATTAAAAGATGAAATACCATCTTCTTTACTGTGTGTGTTTGGTGTTGTCTTAAAAACTATGATCAAGCAGTAAAACTGCCAAAGATCTGCTAAACATTCACTCTACAAGTGTAGCTACAGGTAGTATTGGACTGGGATTGATTGTTCTGTGCTCTCATCTTCCACTGTCACCCAGAGGATGATGAAAGACAGCAGGACAAGGGAAGGCATCACAGCAGGGAGAAACTAAGCAAGAAAAAGTGTCATAGTGAATGTGACATTCAGAGAGGCTAAGTTTACACTACTTGATGGGGTGATGCTTGATAACTCAGTCACGCTTATCAGAGTCTATGTTAGGAACTGCTGCAGCTCCTCTAGCCCACAATGCCCACAGGTTTCCTGTGTTTAAAAAAGGAGAACAGGGGAGTGATGCTTGTTGCCAGCTTTCAGTATGATACAGAGCTGGGACATAGTGGGCAGTGGGGAATGTACCACCGTACTGTATATAGCTATAGCTGAACCTTAGTCTGAGTGTGATGCATCTCATATAATCTAGAGACCACATGAGGAATCTTTTAAGTTTCATCTTGCTACCTGACAGGCTCTTATCCGGCCTGTTTCTTGAGCTAGCCTTATCTCCGTGAATCATAAATTAGGTTCAGAAGAAAACTGCAATCAAAGAGTTTGTAAAAGACTCTCCTGCAGTATGAGATGCAGTATGGAAAAGCTCATGACCTGTATTTCCCATCAGAAGAGAGCAGCTAGGTTGATGGGCTACGAAACCCTCTCAGCATAAGCATGGAACTGCAAGTTTTATAATGGCAAACTATTCTTGTGCTTCCCAACTAAGATGTGCTTCCTAATTATGATATAATTTAAGTTTTTTGACTTAGATCTTGCATGATAAGCATATTAAATTGCCATGATGGGCTACAATTTATCATGATCATTAAAAATGAGATAATCAGACTGTGGCTGGTCATTAATCATGGTCAGTAGTATAACAAATAAATGGAGTGTAGTGCATCCTGGGAATTTATGAAGAATAATTAATTTGAATTGTTAGAAAAATAGAACAGATTAATACTTATAAAATAAGCAAAACATAACAGATAAACACCATAAACCCTATCAAATATAATTTTGAAACTTTTCCATTGCTGTCAGTGTTCCCTTGCCTCTGCTCACAACACTTACAGACACATTATTAAGAACTCTCCCAATGGAAGAATACCAACTAAGGTAGCTGGCATTCTGCACATAGGCATTTTTACTTGAATTCATTGTGCCAACTTTACTGATAGCTCATTTTATCTTCTGTAAAACTGGAATAAAAACGTGTGGCGTGTTCTGCAGTTTAATACTTACCAAAGTACTCGAAGATCTTCTGTTGAAAGCCTGCAGTACATTGGGCATGAAGACACTAAGTTTCTAGGCTGGCAGCATAGCTAAGTGGAGACGTTACCACCTCCTTAACATTTAGGCACACTATAAACTAAGTGAAAAATCTTCCTGTAACACTGGGGAAGCCTACTGGATCGAGAAAACTGGGAAGGTACTTAAATTGCAACCTTATTCATAGGAGAAAAATTAATTGAATTTGGCACCTAGTTCTAATTCACCGCACAGTTCAGGACTTGATATCTTTGTACAAGGCCAAAACAGAAGTATCAAAAACATACAGCCCTTATTTGTCTACAGCATGGAGCCACTGTGTACTCAACTTTTCATGAATGATCATTGCAAACTATGCAAAAACTAGCAGCCTGCAGGTATGCAGGGCTGAGAAATATGAACTACATACGGAATTCTCCACTGTCCCATTTAAAAAAAAAAAAACAACAAACTTCCAAACACCATGAAAAGCATTCACCCTTTGAAAACTATAATTATCTTTCAGTTACTGAAACCTTATCCAAAAGGCAATATTAAATGGTGACAGCTATTGTTTTGGACCAAAAAAAAAAAAAAAAAAAAAAATTGTTTTCTAGATAAGGTTTTGGAGTATATTTCTTCATACATAAAGATTCCCATTGCTAACTGACAGTAGACATACTCGGTAGTCAAAAAATACAGGGTATTTGGAGTACTTAAAAACCAACAAACAAAAACAATCAACAAGGTTTTGTGAATGCCTGTGGACTGTGCTCTTTTGAATGCAGATACACTGGGAAGTTGAAGGGTTGATTTAAAAAAACCCAAACCATAATGCCTGAAAGTAAAAGTTCATACAAAGGCAGCCTGCTTTGTTGTCCGTTCTTTTAAGAAGAGAAATTGCTCTGGACTTCTGTACAGGAGACTGAAGCATATTTTTGTAGCTATCATATAAACACAAATAAAAGGCTGTTTTCTAAATGGTGATGAGACGCCTTTTTAAAGCACATGAAGATATTTGTCTTTGTGAATTGTACCCAATGTAAAACAACGTCTGGCTGAAGTAAACAGAAGTGAGCATCAGGCGCATTTCAGATGTGAATATGTGGGGGTCTGCAGCAACAGCTGTGCCCCAATGAAAAAGCTGATAAAAAAACACCCAGCATTTGCAAAGAGAAAAAAAGAAGTTATCACCCCTGCAAGAATTGTTGGGGACCAGATGTTAAAATCCAGTACGGTCTGTTTATTTCAGAAGAGAGTGTTGTAAAAAATGTTAATCGGGTGGTTTTATGTGGTTTACGTTGTTCTACTTGACTGTTTTATAGACTGATGTTATTGATATGAAATTGTTACACTGTAACTAAAGTCTGCCTGTTATGGATCAATACAAAAGTAATAGTCATATGAAAGCTATCAATACAGGGTGAAATTATTAAAGAAAGTGGGAGGTACAATAACTTTCACTTATATACAGCATGTCATAAATACAGATGTAACACAGAAGAAAATATAGTGAAAAATTGTAATCATGAATCAATATGAAATTATCCTCCCACATATTGGCAGGACTGATTCTTCAAAAAGCATGGGAGGAGCTAATGGAGAAAAACATCCTGGAAGAATCACACAGCACCCTAACCAGCACACAGAACACTTTGATCAAGGGAAAATACACAGAAGTTCAATTTCATGCTGCCCAGCAGTACCAAGATAAATCTAAAGTAATCCAAATTAAATACTTACATAGACTTCTGTAACTGCAAACATAACTCAGAGCAAGGTTCAGGCCTCCAAAGTTCCCGCTGGACTGGAGAGCAAGATGAGCCACTTGTCACCCAGGGAAGGCTCTCCTGTTATCATTTCTCTTCAGAACAAAAATGCTTTGGGACACAGCCGACTGGGTTGGTGGCAGGTAATGGTATTCTTCTGGAACATGGGGAAATACCAAATCACAACCCAGGCAAGAGATTGTAAATATGTAAGATCAATGTTCAGAAAAAGTGGGGCTGGGAGCCTTTGCTCCAGATGACGGAGAGGATGGAGCTCCCCAGCACAGGCAGCCTGTCCTGCTGGGACACTGCGTTTCTAAAGTCATGGAGCCTGGGGAGGCAAGTTCTGGGTGTCCCCTCCTCTGAGACAATGATGCTGTGGTTAATAACATCAACTTTTGAACACTTCAACACCATTTCAATCCAGCTCTATTGTTAGACTACACACAGAAGTGCCGATACTAAACAATAGGAGCACTTGCGTTTGAAATGCCAGAACCTTTGACTGCTAGCAGTAAACAGAAATCTGAACTAAATCTGTGTTACAATGGAAAGCAAAACATAGCAAGCCTGAGTGCACCATCTATTTAAAACATAAGAGACAGCAAATACTAGATGAACATATTTTTAGATTTTTTTTATTCCATAAGGTCAGAGAACTTCACAAATAAAGGGGTCCAACAACATTTTTGCTCTAGGATTTATATGAGAATTTTCCAAACTAAAGTGTGTTGAGAGATAGGGTCAAAGGGTACTGTCTTTTACAGAAGGGTAAATCCTGGCATTGCTCTGGATATACAAACAATGTCATAAAGGAGGGAGCAGAGCCCTGAGCAGCTCTGAGTGACTTACCCTCTGCCACGCAGCAAGCAGTGGGGTTGCAGAGATTAAAGTCAGTTCCAGGGAGTTGATATAAGTGCTGGATCCAACGATATGCGAGCGGACAGCGGACTGATAAAGGTAAAGGTACGGCACTGTCCTGACAGAAATCCCTCTGTGGAAAATTAAGGACGCATGAAACACTCTATTTTATCTTCTGCTTGCACTTCAGAAAAACAGGCTTTGGGGACTGCCAAACCAGTGTTTTACCCCTTCTTGTCCTGGTTCATTTTTCCTTTTAACCTTGTGTCAAAACTTTCAAAAGATATTCAAAGCAGATGATTTTACAGATGCTCCTGACTGAGCATAACCTAACAAATTTACCTTAACACAATATAATATAGTTTACTGAAACCACAAGCAGATAGAGACATCTGCCATGCACAGGACACTTACCCTGTAAAATTCTGACAATGCTATACATGAAATATTACTTTTTAGTAATATTCACCTATCCCCCTTCAAATTTTGAAATTGTCAAGATGCTAGCAGCTATTAAACTATTAAATATTGTTTAAAATAATTTTTCATTAGGTTTTTGGTGGCCTTCATTCCAAAGAGTAAATTTGATTGTAGTAAATAAAATGGTAAATAAAAAGGTATTGGGTGTTGAAAATAGTTTTTCTTTTTCAGTCAGGTCATACTGCTAGCAACTCTGCATTCAGAACAGCAAATATGTGCATGTATAGGTGAGTACCTGACATGCCTGTCAATATGCTCAGCATACTGACCAGAAGTGTGTCCACCATTCTGAAATAATTACAACATCCAAGAACAAAGCTGTTTGCAATGGTCCACATTCCCTTAATGCATATCTTCAAATGAGCATATCTGTAGTGGGTAGAGTCCTGTTACTAGTTTTATCACACTGAGCTCTAGAACGGGTCTAGGATGTGTGACCCTGCTGTGGAAATGGTTAATATGCTACATGATGGTGCAGTTGATGACCAATGCAACTGGTAAGAAAAAAGGTGACATCTCCAGTGGACTTAGGCATCCAACACCACAACACAACTCAAGACAGTCCTGGTTGCTGTGGCAGGGAACAGCTGTGTGGTAATACCAGCACATCACTGTTGGCAGTGCCCTTGAACTCACAGTTTCATTTGATAAGAGACCTTCCTTTCCACTAGCTGATTATTGCTATTCACACCATGCGAATAAAATGTTGGTGAATGAACAGCAACAACAGAAAAAAAAAAGTCCCAGCTGAATTAAATTATTATTTGTAAGACATTCTGAGATATTGATCTGCAGGACTTATAAGTAATTCATGCAGTTTAGTGCTGAACAAAAGGTACAATTTTAAGAAAATGTGCTGTAGGGCACAACTTGGAGAATAATTAAAAACTTAAAATCATTTCTTCTGACTTAACACCTTCACTTTCACTTCAAAATAATGTTACATGACTCAATAGTACAACAACAAAAGGTTTATGGAGAAAATTAGGAAGGGTTTTTTTGCATTAGGCCTCTGAGAATTTCTCTTGCGTAATCTGATCAATACTTTGCTCCTCCCTTTGACTTTTGTATACTGTGGATCATCTAAAATAAGTAGGCATAAAAGGAATAAAGAAAAGAGCAGAGTATTTAAATATTCAAACACAGCTATGCTTAGAAAATGTAGATTCAGTTATTACTTTCATAAAATAGAAGCTTTTTCTTCAAAAAATATGAGCGTGACATAGTTTGTCAAAGGTATTCCTTTTTATACTACCAGCCATCCAAATTCTTGTGCTGGATTTATATGTATTTGTAATGCCATAAATATGGCAGGAGGGGAGGAGCAGTGTAAGAGGAAGATTGATAGGAAATGACCTTAATAAGCTTTACGGATTGTTTAATCTCAGTAAAAAAAAAGTAAGTTAGAAGCTGAAGATCCATTAGAAATATGCCTAATTTGCGGTTTAACCCTGCATTTGACATTTAACTTGGTTTTACCGATTCCTTAATCCTTCTGGCCTTCGAGCCAAAATATCTTTTAATTAAAAAGCTATAAATGTGCCCCTTTGGCCATCTCTTAAATCTGCAATCCTCTTAAATTTACCCTTAAAAGCCTAATCCCCTTAGTTCCTTAGAGAAAAACCCTGGCTTGGTGAGACTGTGGCACAGCGCCCAGCAGAGCAGGCTGGCTGGACTCTGCTCTGGGTGAGCAGGAGCCTTCTGCTCCTCACCTCACCCAGACCAGCTCTGGGACTTGACTGAAACAGGCCCATGAGTCAGAAACAGCCCAAAGTGGTAGGGAGACCTCCTCCTCTGTCTGACTAGTCATTGGGTATAATGCTACTTGCTCTCTGCTCAGCACACAGGAGTGTGCCCCACCAAAACTGAGGGCAGATCCCTCCTGGCACGGTGGGATCCAGGATCTCACCGAAATGTTTCCAGAAGCCTGAACAGAGTGAGACTGCAGGTTTTGTGCAGCTCAAACACCATCCAGCTTGTACCCTAGTGTGATTATTAAACATCAGTATGCAACTCAGGATGGGTTGCTAATTTTCCGGTGTATCAAACAATTCTCTCCAGCATCAGCTTTTTAGTAACAATTTTACCAGTAAGATCCTCCATACAGACCAATACATAAATCATGAACACATGAGTCTTTGGATTTTTAATGTCCATCACAAACTTCTAGTATCAATAGGAAATAAAGCAGCCACATTAATTCCAAACTATAGTATGAAAGAACTGAGTCAAAAAGCAGAATTTGTGAGCTATGCAACAGAGAACTGGATTTTCCTGAAAGGATTTTTTTCCCGTCTTTGAAGAAAACACATTTGTACTTAACGGGTTGGGGGGGGAGGGAGAGTTTTATATGCCATGCCAAATTATTGTTCTGTTGAAAATTAAAAATCAAGATTAGAAGCCAACCATATTTCTCAAACATGACATGTTCTCTACACCATATGCTCTGAAGAGAGATTCATTTAATTGTTTGGAACAAGTCCATATAGTTGTCAAATTCGAGGACTCCACCCAAAGTCAGGTTTCTTCAAGGTGCATGGCATCACATTATGCTGTTTTCCAGATTTGAATTAGATTCCTCAACATAAAAGACACTGACAGCAATCTCAGTCTGATAATAAATACCAAACCTCAGAAGGCAATAAGAGCCAGATCAGTGCTCCTGCGCTAAAAATGACAATGCAGAATTAAAAGGTCCTTAAATCAAACATATTAAATATAGAGAAGCAGATACCTCAGAGGGGTGTTCACAATAGTCAGCCTGCTGGGACACCAAAACCAGCCAGATAAAGGGAAATTGTGATTCAAAAGGCAATAACTAAATTGCATGTTACAGAACCCAAATCATCTCCTTAGAAAGGAGTTATGCACATCTGAGCAGATCGCCTGATACCCAAAACTGGACAACCCAAGTCTGAGAAAAGCACCAGCTGAACATAGCAAAAATTTCCTTGCACTCTTAAAGGCATCCTAGCCTGATCTACTTACTCCCAAAAACATGTATGTTTAGACCAGACTGCCGTGCACTTAAACACTGTCCAAAGCAGCCTGAAGGGGCTTGAGCTTTTAAATATGGACAGAACAACAAAATATAAGATACGGAAATATGATTCACCTTTTTCATGGCAATCTAGGGCTTACTGTCATGTGGATGGGTGCTATTTACAGAGAGCAAAGGGCTGTGAGACAAACAAAGAACTAGCAGAGAGAAAGTGAACTGAGCAGACCTGTTATGAGCACCTGAAATGTTTACTTGTGTGGTTTTTTTCATTATGTTCAAAAGCCATTTCCACTGAAAAGGAGGGTAAGTGGAGAACAATCTGAGTTACACCAGTGTATTAGGTGTTTCTGGGCCAGTTATGCTTTAGAGTCTGCATTCAGTACTGAGATGCATAAGTTATTTCTTTTTAGGAATACAATTCATTGTTCACAAGTGTACTGTACACTGTTAAGTGAAAAACCTGTTTCAGAATTGCCTATAAAGTGTGAGAAGAACTGCAGAATCCATCTTATAAGAGCCAACCATTACTGCATGCAATAGCTGAAGTGACAGAAACCACCAGCAAATATTAAGCTAGAGATGGTAGCAGACTGACAAACAGGATAGGCAAGAGAGCAAAAGAAAAAGTACCTCAGGTCACAAAATCAAAGGCACCTTAAGTTGGGCTCTGTTACCCATCAGGATAGGTTATAAAACCCTTGAGTCTTGCTGTGACCGAGCCTTACTACACACAAGGAGAAGCACCAGCTGTCCCAGAATTTGCCTCAGTGAAGACAAAGACTGTACAGTAGTTATACTTCAGGAATTAAATGTTTGTCACCTTTTTGCATACTATTTACCCTGGTTTTCTTTTACTCTCTAATAAAATGTCATTATTAACCAAGTGCATGTTTGCTTGCTGCATCTACCTTAGCAAGTAGTGTGGCAGAACTGGAGGGTGGAGTAGTTGATGCCGAGGACCCCGTGCCCATGTGATATCCATCTGCTTTGGACAAGCTACAGCATGGTTTTGTGGGGTTGGCAATCATTAAGCATTGGGGCACAGAGGTGGATGCCAAGAGTACATCTTTGAGTTGATTTCCACTCAAAAAGAAACTGACTGAAATGCTCTGAAGTTCCTCTGCAAAGCAAACCACAATGCAGTAAGCAGAGGGCAGATTCACTGCCAAACTTCACGCATGTTTTGAGGTAAAAATGGTAACGCTGGCTCATATTAAGCACTACAAAGTTTATAGATGTTATTCTTTACAGTGTTTCTGGGTGAGGAAGTCCCATCAGAGTTTTACTAGCATGCCTTTTAAATGTGAAACCATTGTCCTTGCCACCCATCAGAAGGGTGGCAGAAGGGTATCACTTAGCAAAATAATGTCTTTTATACAGTGTTAGCAGAAAATATTTGTGAGGGATAGAAAATGACCTATGTTTATATGGGCCAGGCTGCTTGCTGAATAATGAACAGTATCTGGCTGAGACAAGAATTTCACAGTCTCTTTCAAGGGCTGACCACCATTTTTTTCTCTTTCCAAAATAAAGTAGATAAATTACAACACAAATGAAAACTGTTTCTTATGCAGTTCATTTATGGGTTCAAGCTCTCTTCTATCTAAATGCACCTTAAGCCCACTTTTAGCCCATTCTTCCCCTTGGAGATGCTCAAGTTCTCCAGCTCCTAAGCCCTTCCTTACCCAACCAACATTTGACACTGTCTTTCCCGGTGACCCAAAGGACCCCAATTCAATGGAAAGGGCATAAAACACCCATTGCATGCAGCAGGTCACTCCCGACTGCAGTAGAGTCCTTTCAGGCTGGTGAGGGCCAGGCTGTTGCCCCTTGTAGGTACCCCATGCTACTTAAACCTCAGGCTGCAATGGCTGACCTCACTGCTGACAGCTGTGCACTGCACCTGTACATGATTCCATCTCTCTCTTTAATCACTAATAAGAAAACCTGACCAGAGCTGGCCTGGTTTCTGCAATTCCTTTAGGGATTCTCTGCATAGTACGGATGTATAACCACTAATACCTGCAGCCAAATGCACAGCCGTCATCCTTTTGTCTTGTTACCTTAGAGAAAAACATTATTTGGATGCAGGGATACAGTTTAAAGAAAAGAATAGTATTTTAAAAGCCTAGCATCAATCCCTAGCACTCATGCTCCCTTTATCAAAAATATTACATACTAAGTTTTGTTCTGAGTTAGGCTCAAGTGAGATATATTGATTCCACTTTTAGACTTTTCTTTATATATTCATGGACATCAGTTGTTCTTTTGAAATGTAACAATGTATGTACTATTTTAATTTACTTGATGTTAGGCTTAATTTGATAGCACTAGGTGCTAATGAAAAAAATTCTAAAAAGAAACCCATGAGCCTTTCTAAAAATGTGTTTCTTCACATCAACGTACTGATATTTTTTTCTGAAAGAAAAGCACAAGATTTAACTGTGTACCCTCCATAATTTCTGCAGGATTCTGTTCCTTTGATCAAACCTCTATTTGTGTTATAAATAGTTTACAGATAAACATGTCAGAGAATCCTTTTTCTATGCCTAAATGGAAATGTCCTTCTCTGAATTACAGACCAATACCTTTTCTCTTTTCTTTGCTCATTGTATGGGAGCTTTTTAAAGCATTATAAATCGTTAAAAGCTAATGGCTCACATCTAGCTTTTTACCTTCAACACAGCTCTAAAAAAAGAAGTTAAATTATGTTTTCTACTTATGATTGTCAGTTGAACCGCATTCATCTCTTTTTGTATCTTCTTATGTACTTCTTCCAATAATTGCAATAGCCAGCTTTCACTACATTCAATATTTCTAGACATAATATATATATATTTATATTTATCTTAAAAGGCTATGATTTGGAATGTGCCTCACATTACCATAAGTGACTTCTTCACTGTAAAACATCATACTAGTATCTAACATCTATATCAAACTAAAACCTACATGGAAACTCAAAAGGAAAGTTGTATTTGAAGCAACTGTTGGTCATTGCATTACAGCTGAGTAAGAGAGAAGCTCTTCATAAGTCTAGAGAAAGGGAATGATGAGAACTAAGATAAGGTAGAGAGACAGACTGTTAAAGAGAATCTTTGCATTAAACAACACCAAAAAGTTGTTTCTTTACTATCGTAATAGACTCTCCCAATATTCTTAAATTCTTGCTAATACACTAAACAAAGTCACATATTAATGTTGAGATAAATGACATATTTTTTAAGAAGGGACTACATTCAGTTTTATGTGTGCAGAAGACCTTTTTCAAAGGGTACCAAATACTAGCTTGTTCTAGAGCTGGTGGTACTGTTGAGGACACAAGCATACAAGAGTATATGTTCTTTCTCATATACACAGAAAACCTAGAATAGAAAGTATCAATCACTCACACTGGTCATTCATATTTGTATTCACATTTATATGTATTCAATAGCATAATCAGCTATTACACATTACTTTTCCCTATGTTAAGTCAATCTCTTTTATGCTACAGCAATATAGGATTCTGTTCTCTGTCCAAACTAGCATATTTTTAATAGATATTTCTTGGAGAAATTCTACAGCTACATACACTGAACATCTGTGACATCACAGAGAATGGAAGTAACCAAAGACGTCATTCGGCCCCTCATGTTAATTCACTTAGAATGAAAACACCAAGACAAAAGAGGCTGCTGGAAGAGAGATGTGCATCTTCAGCTGCCTATCTACAAACATATTTCTTTTTGGCATCTCTAGTACTTTGACCACATGTATGGATTTGTTTAGACTCAAACCTGAAGACAGACAAAAGTGGTTTTGGTAGATTTAGTATCTCGCCTTATAGAGAAGACAGTTACTATAAATCACTGGCTATGGGACTGATGTTATAATCCTACTCTGACTTAGATAAAATTATCTGTATCTATATCTGAACGATCTCAATGAACTTGTCAGTGCATTATCTGGGGATAAGAGATGAAAATTGCCATGACCTCCATATACTGCAGTGGTTTTGGATGTTGCACAATCTGAACCATTTCCTTCCTCTCACTGTCTAAAAAATGTCCTTATTGAAACATTCTTCTTAGGACAAAATACATTAAAAATCTAAACTGTATTTATCACATAACATTATATGTCATAAGTACTGATTTTAAAGAAACTGAAGTAGCACAGAGGTTTTAGTATGTGGCTCTCTTTGTAGGGATCTCTACTAGGAGTTTATCACACAGAATGAAAACCTTCCATTTTAAGCTGTTTGGACTGGTAAATACAGCATCCAATGCATAAACAGTGTCTGGCACTCTGTGAATAGTACCAAAACCTGATAAAAATATATAATAAATAGAGCTGCCCATGCTGTGCAAGAAGAATTGCAATTCTCTTTGGCTAAGGCTGCCCACAAGAGGTATGCTCACAGAAGCATGTTGTGGCAGACCGGGGCCTCTTAATTTCTTTTTATGTCCTGAGCTCCTGAAAACATATGCTGGTTTTGTGGTAGTTTGGGCAACTGAAATGATTCAAGGATTAGAGGATATGACAGAGGAAAAGCAAGCAAAGGAACTTAATTTATACGGCTTAGAGAAAAAGAGATTAGGGGGATATAAAACCGTATAAATATCTTCAAGGATTGAAAGAAATAATATCAAGGCAGGAAAAGGATTTTATATGTTACCTAAGAAAGGTTAATAAATTTACTATCTTAAAACTATAAAGTTTTGGTTAGAGAGCAGGAAAAAAAGGCTAAAGTGATTAATAAAAGGAATATTCCAGCAGAGAAAAGAAGTGAGGTGGCTGTACCACAAACATAAGAAAGTAGAGCCGTGTAAAGACTGCTTGCAACTGTGCAATAAGACAAGCCTGCAAGTAGCAGGGAGTCAACACTAATGCCCATTTTTTATTCTGTTAAGATGCTTAGGAGCAGGGCCTTCTGAACCTAAGAAAGTTTTTGTCGCTCACTGTGGGATTGTTTTTCTTTACATGAGATACGAAGAAGCCCAAAAGTGCCAGCTGCTACAGTTTTAATCATGTTTTGCAGTATCTAGAGTTTCTCCTTAAAGTCTATGTACATGAAGACCCTGGCAGCCTCTTTTGCCATTTCACCTTTCTGAGGAGGAGGAAAATACTGTCTAAGCACTTTGGAAGGACTTGCCAAACTGAAATAAAATTAGAAATGCAAACCTCAAAACATTTCATATTGAGATTCTGCCTATGCTGTGATTCTCGAACACATTAGATTAGCACTGTTGGAAAAGCAAATGAACGATCCTAAATACAATTCTTACCTGTGTACATCTGTGAAAATAGTAAGCACTAATGAAAATAAGTGTTCTTAATAAACGGACTTAGGTCAGCCACAAAGAAAATAGGATGGATCTCTAGGCTTTTTTTTAATCACCTACTTCATAATATCCCTATTAACTTTTGAAAATACATGATAATTCCAACTACATTTCACAAAGAATTTGTTCTTCAACAGGAAATAAATTTTAATAAGTTTAGTGGTAAACAGGAGCCACAGAGAGAAGAGAGACTCAATAAGTGCCTTAACTGTGTAAAAAGCAGAAAAAATAAATGCACCATTATCTTCTCTGCTCAGCAGGAGCTACCAGGTGGTGGTCCAGGGATGTGAGAGGTAGCTCAGGGAACTGGCTAATGTGGAGACAGTGAAGATAGTATTTTGTGGAAGATATTCTAGAGGAATGTGATAGGAAGCTGGATGCGCTGCAGCTGAGAACAGAGAGGACTTGAAACATGGAGGGAAAAAGACCTGAAAAGTTTCACTGGCCACAGAATGAGTATTTTTTTGGTACAAACTGGGTCGTATATGAAGTAACAGTTATTCTCATTTGTTTCCTTTATATACTGAGCCTCTGTGTAAACCCTCTGAAGTCTATATGCTTTTAGCTAAAACCCTCTAACCCACCTTAAAAAATTAAGAGCCTGTATTATATTGATCTTTCTGTTTAATTCCATGTTTTGAATAATACATCACAGTAGTGGCAATGCTTTTATGATATGTTGGTGTCATACATCATAACTAGCACCGCTGCTCTGATGATGTATTATCCACACAGTAGCACTAACCAGAAAGATAAATGCTGGTATATGGACAGCTACTTACGTCTCTTGAGAAATAGGGATAAAGACAGATTAATTTATACACACGCTAAAATTCAGAAATAAACAAAATGTCTATCTGGTATAGACTGCATATTACTTTTGTCAGGATGTATATACATCTTTACAAAACAAGAGGCTAGAAAGCTATGCATTTGTTTTCAAGTCAAATATTCCATGAATAAATCTTGATTCTCTGAGTGAAAGCAGTCCTGGCAGGAGCACCCTTCCCTTGCTGACAGGAGAAGCTGAATCAAGGATGGATTGTTCCACACACTTTTCAGTGCCTCAGCCTCTTTTCAAGAATTAATCCCTTATCCTTAAGTGTTTTCAGAATCATGATATCCATGGTAGCCACAGAAGCCCCCTTTCTGCCAGCTTTCTTACACCTTGTACAGATGCCATAGATAATTTCTGCACAATGTGTTACACTGTTCTGCCTTTGATTTTCTGTTTCTCTTGCAGGAAGAGTACAGTTGCATTATTCTCTCATTTACATCACAAAACCCAAAGGCCAATACTTGCCTGTAAACATACTATTTTGTTTCAGCTGCCTGTTGCCTTCGCTGAGCTCCTTGACAGTCCTGCACTGAAGGGTGTTTTGCAAAAGGGTTTCTCATTCGGGAACATTCACAGACAGTTCTGCTTGTCTAGGAAATAATTTGTGTTCCCAACCTCAACAGATGCAAGTTTAGGAGATGCCACTAAAAAGAAAAGTCACAACTCATGCTGGGATAAAGCAGAAGACCCCTACTGCCCACCGCAACAGTGCCTGCTGTGGAGCCCCTCACACAAAACCACTCCCTGAGAGATACTTCAAACTAGTGCTGCCATTTTACTCAGTCCTCCTTCATGTTGGAAAACAAACACAAACAAAAGAGTTGGATTTGGGAAGGGAAAGATTAATCCTTATGACATTTGAGACCTATATGTCAGATAAAATAACAGCAATATGTTTCCCCTTCCTATCTATGTAAATAAGGGTTGAAGAACTAAGCATGTGGTGCACTAGATACTATTTAATTAGCTCATAAACCACAATGGTTATTCCAGATTCTGTGGTCTATGAGTGAATTCTATTAATTAGGGCAGGATGAATCAGGTCAGAACTAATGGACTTGACACTGTGCCTGTCCTCTGAGCAGAACCAAACCCTAAGCTTTTCTGAGGCTTAAAACACTTTGCTTTTTTTTAATTGATCAATCAGGACTAGACATGAAATTACCTCAAGATTTGTATTTTTCTAAATTATTCAAAACTTAGTCGCTATTGCAAGTAGCAGAGAACAAAAACATCAGCTCTTGTGAGTTTTCTAGCCTGATTTTCTGCATTTGTGCCTGAGGATGTTATTCTCTTGGCTTCTAGCTTGTCACCTTACTGTGAAATCACTACGGATACTTAGGAAATGCAAAAGAGAACCAGCTGGGGGAGTGGGAGGGGCAAATAATAAAATGCACGTACACAAACATATCCTTCAGCCAAATTCTGCCTACTGAAATATCACCCTATTGGAGTAACATTAGTGGTAACAACTGATTTATCAATCACTACAGTGCAGTATGTAATGCTAACAAGCTGGTCTGTCAAGTCTCTTAGCAACATTAAATCAGTCAGTCAGACAGGAAGACCGATAAGACAAGGCATATGATAATGGAATTTTCCAGATTTGTTACACCTGCTAGGTCTTATCTCGCTTTGTAGCGCAACCCCTTCCTCCTCTGAAGACAACATGTCCTCTCACTACCTTGAAGTCTGGAAAAGGCTCCATAATCACTTTCGTTCCCAGTAAGTGGGAAGTGAAGATGTGGTGGAATACCTCAGATCAATTAAAGAAATGACAATGGCAGTCTTTGGTGGCTGAACATCTCTGTTGTAGATTTAATAGTGTATATACTGGCAAATTTGCTGAGTGCTTTGTATAAAACAATCAGCATGCACAAGTTGTAAGACCATATTCTCATGCTTAATTACAGCAACTGTAGCATCAGCACAGGTTAAACACAGTGGCTTTCAATTTCCAGTATTAATCAGAAGAAAACAATGAAATTCAGTCCAGTAGGCTTTCAATTCCCTGTCCTCGCATTGTGGTTTCATCATTCTCTTCTCTGAAAAGGTTTTATTCAGCCTCTGCCTTTGATATCAAGCCCTGTGAATCATCTAAAATAAAATACAAGCCTGATAATTTGTTATAAAGCTGAGACAGCATGTATATCATCAGCCCTGTTGCAAAATTATTTTGTAAAAATGGCTGCTGATGTTGGTTAGGTTTGTATTTGTTATTTTTTCCTTCTCTTTATGCTTTTGTCTATCTGTCCCCAGAAGATCATAAAATTATTTTAATTAGGGATGTCAACTTCTGCCTGAGAAGCTGAAGGGGTAATTACATCATTTATATGCAAAATGGGTAATTTTCTCCCTGCTCTTCACCATTCTCTTCTTTCCATTTATTCTCCCGTATCTCCACTCTTCAGAGTTGAGGTATTTAATTTTATTTTGGTCCATCTGGAATAGCCCCACCACTCTTCCATTCAGTCACAGCCACAAAATTAAGAGGTACCTTTAAATCTTCACAAATCTTTTTCTCCATATACTCTTGACTCTACTTAATATCCTTAGGGAGTTTAAGGTCCACCACAAACACACTGAAGTGGTTTCTGACCTTTTGTACACCAGCAACATTTTACTAAGTATTATTAAAGAAACGAAAATTACAGAGAAACCAGACCTGAACATAGTAGTTTTTAAAAGAAAAGAATACTGTGTGACAAGGGAATGTCATTTAGAAAGAATAGGTCTAATAAATTTTAGAACATCCTTAACAAACAAGAAAAAACCCAACAAATGGGTGAGGACTGCACAGTGACTACTGACTGGAATAACAGCAAGCAAAGGGACTCAGGCTGGAACCAAGTGCTCATCACAAAGAGGCAGTGCCATGCTGACCATTTGTGCTGACATTTTTCTGGCACTAGGTCCTTCTGAAGGCCTCAATTTCCTCTTTTTTTTTTTTTTTTTTCTTTCTTTTTTCTTTTTTTTTTTTTTCTTTCTTTCTTTCTTTTTCTTTTCTTT
>JAAGNO010011974.1:0-17106 GCA_033439905.1 Ceryle rudis
AACCCCAAGACCCTTATTAGGGTTTGGCTTTTGGACAGGAGCAGTCTTCTGGGTGGGAGGGAGAGGACGACTGGCCCCCCAGAGCCCTCCTCCCTGGCAAGGAGGAGGAGAAAAGGGCTCTCTCATTACAGCAGCCCAAGGGCTTCTCTCCATTGCCAACAGGGCCAACAGGAACTTCAAGCAGCCTAGTAACAGCGAGGGGAAGGAGAAGAGGTGAAAGCCAAGCTGCTGGTTCTCCTCTGGGCAGGACAAGGGCCATGGCTCCAGCCCGCTGCTCCCTCAGCTCCCTCCCAGTACGAGGGCTGGATGTTCCAACATCCCAAAAGAGCTTCAAGTAGTTATTTTTGCAATGAAGAGCTCCGAGCTTTCCCCTCAGCAGCTGGAAAGCGTCACACTCACCAGGTAGTACCGTAGGTACATGGCTGCCATGGACAGCCAAGTCCTGGCCTGTGGTGGCAACCTTGGGCTTCATCCCTACCAGGGGTTTCATGGGCATCCACCCAAGGAGGACTCTGTTGTTGCCATCAAAGCCCCAAGGAATTTGCATCCAATTAAAGGGATATTAAAAAAAATAATAATAATGAGAGGCTAATGAATTTAGAAGCTGCCGACACCAGCCATATGCCTCAAATATGCACGGTACAGTTGGTGCCTAGGTAATGCAACTGCAGGTATCAGCTCGCCTAATTAGCTACCAGAAGAAAGTCTAATTTAAAACAAAGCTCTTATTTTATTTATTTGCTGACAGTAGCAGAGCAACTCCCTCCAGCATGATGTGAAAGCAAACACACTGTCCTCAAAATAAACCGCCAGGAGCTTTTTAATTTTATCCTTCAACAAGTGTTCCCTGGTTAGTTTTTGGGAAAGAAAAAACAAACAAACAAACAAACATACAAACCAAACCAAACCCAACCAAAACTCCAGGGAGCACCAACCTGCAGCTCCCATTAGCATTACAGAGGCCTTGCAAAGACAGTGTCCCACTTGTCACCTCCCTGCCACAGGAAAAAAACCCACAACAATCGCACACATCATCGGAGCTTCTCCGCTGCACCAGGGAAAGGCATGGAAATTGCCTTTAATAAAACAACTGCAACAAAATGTGTCCCTGTCCCCTTCACCAGCATCGTTTAGGGGGATGAAAGGAGCTTGGTGCATCTCAGCCCTCTTGCTGCCATCACACTGCAGATGCCCCTGCGACAAGGTTGCTGCTTGCTAGAGGCACAGGTAGCAGCACAAAACCTCTCTTCCGAGGTTTAGGTCATCCACCCAAACTGAGAGACTCCTGATGGTCCCTATCCCTTCCCCATCTTTGCCTCTGGATGCACCTAGAAGCAAATGTGGAGGGGGGGGTGTCTGGTGGAAGAAGAAATCCTAGAAGCTGGGAGAGAGTGCAGGGCCACTGCGATTTTATTTAGTATCTTTATTTATTGAAGTGCTTTAAATAGATATGGATTGACTCTCTCAGCTATGGCTATTACAGCTTGAAAGGGTAGCTGAAGGCTCTTTGATTAATGCACACAAGGCTGCTTCCGTAACATGCTCAGCATCCCACACCACACGGCACCTCCTCCTGTCTACCAGGCTACAAAGGGGACCCCAGTATCACCCTCCGTGGACAGGCAGGAAGGTGGCACAATCCCCCACCACATACGTTTTAGCTCTTGAGCGCCACGGGTTGCTCCAGAAGTGTCATATCCTCACTTTGGCCAGGTAAAGTTGCCCCAAATGCCCACTTTGACACCATTTGAAACCACGAAGCCCTCAAGCCACCCAGGCACATCCCCGTGGGTGGTCAGGACCTTCAATCATAACCAAGCAAATGACCCACACCCCACATGCAGCGAGTTCTGGGGAGGCTCTCGTCAAGCCCAGCACTGCAACCACATCCCGCCAGCAACACCCAGTAGCCGGGTGAGGAGTGTTAAGAAGTAAGCTCGGGGAAAAACCCTTCTCTTTGGGCGCTACACTTTGCTTCTCACAGCTGTCAGAGGGTGATTGGTGCCAAGCCCCATCACAAGCCAGTTCCAAGAGACGCTTCAACATCTCTCCTCTTGCAAAACACAATGTCTTAGTGTCACCACTGCTCCCCCTTTACACCATCCACATAAAACCATCATGCCTCTCCATCACCAACAACCCCCCCCCCGCATCATCTCCACATCTAAGATCAGGCCACCAGTTCCACAACCCACTGAGACAAACCCTTCATCCTTCCCCTGATGCTGCCTTCATATGGTCCAAGCTCATACGACTAATCAGTGATTTATTCTTTTCTAACAGCACATCCTGCCACTCATTTATGAATTTACTAAAGAGAGAAGAGGCATCACAAGCTTTTATGGACCACACTGGCTAGGATGTACATTTTTCTTTCTACTGATGAAAGTAATTCCATTCAGTTAAGGAGTAAGTAAAAAACACACTATTCTTAGGCAGCTGGGAAAGAGGAGGAAAATCTATTGCAGCGACCCTGAACAGGAGCTTCCCCAGGGCTTTGAGGCAGAAAACTTACCAGACACCACACTGATAACATATTCAGATTGAACCATCAGTCTTAGGCACGTAAAAGGTCTTCCTAACTGCAAACTGAATGAGCAAGGGGGAAAATAAGGTTAAAAACCCACAGAGACCAAAGGCTGAGGGGTGGCAGCAGGTTTGGGGCTTGGCTGAGGGACCTGTGGTATCCCCCACGCATGCTCCCACGGGCTAAGCAGGAGGATGCTGATGCTGGACACCAGTCTCCTGCCACCAGGGTGTCCAGTGAAAGTTTGCCCTCTGCATGTTTAAAGCTGCAGAGAAGAGGGAAAATCAGCATCCATACCACCATTAGGCCTGTGAAAGATTCCCCCTCAGGGCCAATATCCTCAATCATCCCCAATAATGTATTTGCTCATTACAGCCCCATTTGCCTCCCCAGCTATGTCCCAGTCCCAATACTCATCTTACACCACCTTCCCCCCCAACCAACCCTGCTCCTTTTCTTCCCTGTAACTCCAAACCAGCTCTTTGTCCCAGGCACAAAGAGCTGTGAGGTTCCTGCTGCGGGTTTCTCTCTGCACCGGTTTCCCATCCAGCTCTTTGGGAACATCTGGTCAAAGGAAGCCAGCTGTGATCTGTACCTGCTTTTTAAGAAGTAACTCCTCTGGAGTTTTCCCCACATCTCATGCAACGATGGAGTTTTCAACACAGCCTCAGAGGGGTCTACCTTCTCCTTAGCAACCCCCTGCTCTCTGTTGACCCGTTAAACCCCATGAGGACTGCTTCAACCTGGGGAAGCCAAGCAACACCAGAAAAAGCTGGAAACAAAACCCTATCCTATTTCCAAACCACCTTAGAAAGGCCAGAAACAGCACATGATGCAGTTCTAGGGCAACCTCACCCACAGGAACCACATCCAGAAGGTAAGATGGCCAGCTCCCAATTGCCCTGCATGTCCTGCAGCTACCCACAGGTCAAGTTAGTTATTCTTGAAAGAAAGAAGAAAGAAAAAAAAAAAAAAAGAAATCCACATTTGCCACGCCTTCATACCCCACCCTGTGCATGGATGACAAGCTTCTGGCATCAGCAAGCAGTGACCACAGAGCTGCTTTTGCAAGCTCCTCTTCCAGTGCCTCAGGCTCAGTCTTCCAAGCAAAACTCAAGTCTCCCACTAAACCGCTCCCCATTTCTAGGGGCGATGACCATCCTACCAACAACCTACCGGCTCCACAGCACCACCATCCCTACCAATGCTGAAGGCCATCACCTTCCCCAAAACCACCACTCTGCACCTCACCGGAGGTCCACTCACAGCACCATCTCTACCAGCCTGCGCCTGCAGCAGGGTGCCTGATCTCAGCATCATCCAGCCAAAACCATTGCTCCCTCCCTGCCTCTGAGGCTGGTTTTCCAGGCAGAGCAAGGATGGGAATTACTCAGGCAGCATGTGACATGACCACCAGGAGGGTATTGCATTACTGGAGCTAAAACTGGATCTCGGTTTCTATTGTCTATTCTTTTGTAGTGATGGGAAGAAAGAGCTGCTGCTCTGTAATCAGGCCTCTTCTGGCTGGTTCGCTGCTTTCAGGACTAACCAGGATAATGCAACATCACTTTCATGTGGCAAGAGAAGCTTATAAACAACACTATTACGCTGATACGCCACTGAAATTAAAGCCCTGCTCAGAGTCTCAGTTGCTCCCAGAGGCACCCTGCTTGCCTCGGACTTAATATCTTCTCCCAAAGTCTGTAATACAGTGAATGGACTAAATTTCTTCCTAAATAAGCACCTGTGAAATTTAATTACTCCAAAAATAATGCCTATTACCTATTTCTGAAAGCAAGAGTAATTCCTCCCTGTTTTGGCTAAGGTTCTTACAGCAAACGCTCTGCATTCCTTGTGTCCCTTATCTCTACATGCAAAAATCCCAGTTACAGTAGAGCAGCTCCAGATCATGATTCACCCCAAAACCTCAAACTCTTTTCTTCGCTGATGTTTCTTCATAGCTTTATTTTACATTTCGTTCAAAATTATTGAGATTCCTCCCCCCCAGCTGCTGTAAAAATTCAGATTCTGAGCTCACCCATACAGACAGATTGAGACTAAAACCTCCAGAGTGGATTAACTCAGCCAGAGATGATCTCAGCTGTGAAACATCACAAGGGGCAGTCACATTCTCAGTGGCTTCAAAACAGAGGTTTGTGTTGTTCTTGTTTTACAGGGTTTTTTTTGATTGTTTTTTTTTAAATTAAGAAGGATGCCACCTCTCTGCACTTCTGTTTTAACTGGAATAAATTCCTGGTTACTGGAAGAAAACACCTTCTTACTTTCCTAACTCCAGTTTCTCATTTTCACCACCTTTTTGACAACCTCTTCATGGTTTCTCAAGCTTTCTTCTGCACTGCATTAAGAGACCATCTCTGCAAATTAACAGAGAACTCTGCAGTAGGGCTAGGATTTGTTTCAACACCCAAATGACCTGACCCCAGAGCAGCCCTTCCCCAGTCTCAGTGCCTCTTGGTTTAAAGCATCTCCTGGGCAACTCAGCTGAGATGAGACAGGAGAACACCCTGCCAGTGAAGCAAGGCCCAGGTTTATTTATTACAGCACTTACATAGGGACAAATACCAGACAGACCAAACCCCATGAAGGCCCTTGGGACATAAAGGAGCAGCTGGCACCATGCCAACAAGAAGATGGTCTTCCTCCCCCACCCACCCACCCCATCTTTCCCGTTGATGCTCCATTTTCAGAGAGGTCAAAGACTGCTGCTCCTCAAAAACATGAAAAGCCAAAGCTGCAGAATGCCCTTGACCCAAAGGTCTAAGAAAATCCAAACTCCTCCAGCCTTCAGAGCCTGCAGTTTACATAAAAAGCCTTTTTAACTATTTGTTTTTCTTAACACATGCTGGCAAAGCGAGTCCCAAGAAACTGTCACATCCAACATGCCAAAGAAGTATCCAAGGAAGCCCACCCTCCCCTCCCCGCCTCTCCCCGGCTGACTGAGGTGTAAGATGCTCTCCTTCTACTTCCACTTCAGCCACTCAACCATCATTATCAACAGAACATTTCTCCCTGCAACAAGTAAAGGTTATCTGCCAACAATTGCCTTCTGCCATGACCTGAAGGCATTCTTCAGTGCTTCTCTCACCTTGCCTAACGTTTTTCCCACATTTTTCTTCTTTCTTCATGTATTTTGAGGTACCCCATCTCAGCTAAAACTACACAGTCCCATAAACAGCAGAACGAAACCTGCTTCCCTATAGATCTGCTGCTTAAAATCCTCACACCCACACGTTT
Source organism: Ceryle rudis (assembly GCA_033439905.1). NCBI lineage: Eukaryota > Metazoa > Chordata > Aves > Coraciiformes > Cerylidae > Ceryle > Ceryle rudis. The sequence goes on from JAAGNO010011974.1 coordinate 5,783, forward strand.
GTGTTCCCCAATAGTAGGTTGCGAGTGTGCGATGCTGCTTTTTTGTTGTTGTTGTACTGAGATATTAATAGATGCCTCTCACTGGCCAACCAGATCACCTAGATAAAAAACTTCATTGCTAATTTCCTAATCAGGCAGGTGCTTAATTGCGAGACATCTACTTGTGAGTCAAAGAGGGGGAGGGCCGCAGACACACAAGCAGCACTACTGCAAAAATCAAAACCTGGATTTTTACTTTTTTTTTTTTTTTTTTTTTTTTTTTGAAATCAAGCTTAAAAAAAAAAAATCTTCCACAAACAAACAAAGAAAATGAAATAAGCCAGACAGCCAAAAGAGAAATCTATTGGGATTTTTGGTGTCTTAGGCACAGAAGCTCCTCTTGGGGCACGGCAATGCCTCTCTCCTCCTGCATCCCATATATAGTGTGGTCCCCACGGGCTGCAAGCAGGTTGCAAGGTTACCAGGGCTGACAGGTTGCAAACAGCTCTGTAGAGCCTGTCGGGGAATCAGATATTGTCTCCATGCCTTTAGTTTTGGAAACAAAATAAATCTCCCAGATAAAAAAAGTTGCTGTGGGACCTCACCACTCCCTCTATTTTCGGATTTCTTTTTAAAAGCACTTCCATCCAGCTCACATCGCTTCGGTCTGCAGCCTGTACAGCTCTCTGGGCTGCCTGCACATGACTTTTTTCCACTCCAAGAAGGAAAAATGGATCTTTTCATCTGACTCTCCTCTCTGTAGAAGGAGAATACAAGGACAGCTGTGGTACACAGCCCAACATCAGCCTTGCTTTTCCAGCAAGCTGTAGGCACTCCATCCCCTGCAAAAAGTTTCTTCCCTTGACTTCCTATCAAACACCATGAACTCGGGACAAACCTGGAGAAGCTTCTTCCCTGCACCCCCACTGTTTGTTTATAGGATCCCCAAGGGTTTGGGAACAGACCTGGACCCCAGCCCTAAATACAGGTGACAGCAGTGACACCTTAGAGTACCAGGCAGTGACCCAAACCATCTTTTAGGGTAGGTTTATTTTTTTTAAATCATCCTTTGGTAGGCCATGCTGGATATCCCCCCACACTTTCTGGGATGCAAAGTGCAGCCAAACTGCAGGACTTTGACTTCTTTGGCTTCCCTGCTGCTTTTAGCTCTGCAACTTGACCCTTGCAGAAACATATGGTTTGAATTCTCCCCCTCCACACACACACACACTTTCCATAGGCTTCCACACACTCTCTCCTCTTTGGCACATTGCACCAGCAGCTCTCCCCATCACTCTCTAAGGGAAGGAGATAGGCACACGCAGACTGAAAGAGGCCACAGTAAAACTCCTCTGCCGAGACTGCTAAGTGGGCTTTGCTATTTCATGCAGGGGTTGCTAACAGCCCAGCTGGATCTGCTGCATCCCCTTATAGCCAGTCCATAAATACTAATGAAAACGGAGCCAGTATGTCACTGGGATATAGAGGTGGAGAGGGGGAGGCAGTGAGCACGTGCACAACAAAAACCCGCTTTGCGAGAGGAGCTTTGCCTTCCCTAACTGGCTGGGGACCACTGAAAAGCTGACCTGCTTGAGCCTCCACCATCATCCCTCTTTGCTAGCAGAAGACAGAACCAGCAGCAAGCCCTTAGGATGTGGAGACAGCCAATGGGTACAGTGATACCAAGGCACTGAGGGGTCAGAGGATGCTCAAAGGGCAGGCACCAATCGATGATGGGGTTAAGCAGCAACTTCGTCTCCCCTTTTCCCCTCCCTGTGTGCAAAAACCATCTTTTATTTTCCTGTTTGGCAGTTTTCATCTAATTTTCTGCTTCATCCATCAGCCAGCTTTTCCCCACAGAGACAACAGCAGCCTAAGCTGGTTTTTGTTCAGCCCAGAGGACCGATCCAGCGGGAAACGTCAAGAGGGATTTTTACGGAGCATTACCTTGCCTTACCAACAAACAAGGCATCACCTTCCCTCGGCCCATGTCACGGGATGAAGTTAAAAATTCATGAGGGCCTTCGCAACCCGCTGCTTCTTTTTCTAGTGTCCTTAAAGCACCGCACTCGAGAGGAGCCTCTTGGAGCCTGGGAGGGCTGCAGGATGGATGGACAGATAAGTGGATGGATGCCCTTGGCCAAAACAGCAGGCTGTGATGGAAACCAGAAGCCTTGTGGTCTGCGAGCCCGACTGCCTTTGCAAAGCATGCCGAGCATTGCTGGCACGCCTACATACCCCACACCATCCTCCCGGCCATGGCAAAAAACCCAAAGAACCTCTGAATTTCTCTATTTTCAGCGGTGCAGGACCAGCAAGCCTGACAGTTTCTTGGAGCCCAGCACAGCATGAATTCCTCTTAGCAGGTATTATAAAACCACACTTAAAAAAAAAAAAAAAAAATCATCTATTTTTGACCTGTTGTGTTTTTAGGATTGGTGCTACTCAAGGTTTTAGCTGGACACATGAGGTCCTGTAGCAACCTGTGGCTTTCCCTCCCACTTATCCCCTGGTATCCTTCCTGATGGGCTGGGACCCCGTCTGTGAAGCCGGAGCGTGGGTTTTTCCATCCCCAGCAGGACCAGCCCCAACATGCCCCATACTCCTGGGGTTTTGTTGTAAACTACAAAGGAACCTGCCCAATTTGCCCCAGTTTGCATAACCAGTTTTATCCCGAGCATTTGTTTTAAAAACTCAACTCTTGTTAGTCACTGCTCAGCCCAAACAAAACCCAACCCTCTTCCCAGCTTTTGGATCTTGCTTTTCCAGCTTTGGGCAGAGGCAGCACTATTATCTTGGTGTATGAATTTTAGAGTCTGAAATACATGCCTTGATACCTTGTTTTATATATAACAGGGGAGCTGAAGTACCCACGACTAGGATTAAACATGGGGCTGTAACTCCTGCAGTCCAAAACCGGGATCCCTGGACTTTGACACCACGGGATTGTAACGTGCGAAGCCTCCACAGCCACACCTCCCAGCCTTTCTCGCTTCACCCCAGTACACACTCGTCATTCACCAGCAGCAAACCATTGGACACACATGTAAAAAAGGGACACTGTAAAGGGGGAGAAAATAAGTTTTTATAGCCCTTGGCAGCCCGTGCCCTGGCTTCGTGACACTGTGGATGCCGGTCACCCGAGCAGCTCCGTGCTACACAGCCGTGCAGCTAAATCCGCTTCCCCGAGACAAATCCCTTTAGTGCAGACGTGGAAGGAAGTGTTTGCAGGGCTCCAACTGCAGAAAAGCAGTGAAAAAAAATGATGTGCAGCGGGCATCACATGCCCTTCAGGAAAAGGTGCTTCTGCAACCAAGTCAAGCATCTCCTCCTAAAGACCAGGGGAGGACAAGAACAACTGTTGACCTGGGTGGAAATGGCAGGGGAGCTCAGACTGACACCTCTTCTTCCTTCCAGCCCAAAGCATTAGCTCGTGGTCCCAGCAGTGCCCAGAGCCAGATGCGCAGCCAGCAGCGACAATGTGTCACCAACCGCTTGTTCCCAAAGCAGATGGAGTGGTGCAACTCAAAGGAGATGCTACAGAGCCATGTAGGGATGCCACAGCCCCAGTGAGGAGCTCCTGAGCATGGGGGACAGCTTACTTCCAGCCTAACGCAGATTTTCAGCAATACCTGATCCACTCTAGGAAGATGCCCTCCAGTCAGTTCCCAGAAAGCACAAGAGACAGGACACTTAAGTTTCTCCAAGATGGGCTGGAATAGAAAACCCCTCAATGAGCCTGGTCTCCAAAGCAGCGACCCAGACCGCTGCCTACTTTTAATTGCTGCATAATTGCACTTAGAAGCCATCCTTGTATTTTAAGCACGTCTCTACATTTTATATCTGTCGGGGGTGGGGGGAAAGAAAAACCTTCAAAACAATATTCCAGTGGAGGAACACTGCAGCACCATCCAGCAACTGTAAAAACAACCTTGGCAGGAGGGGAGCTGAAGGTACCTGCACCCTGAGCATCATCCCCAGCCTGTTTGGGGTAAACAGGGGTGGAGGAGGGAGACTGCTGGGATCCCACACCTGGGCAGTGGCCATTCGAAACAAGGCGATGGCCCCCAGCCAGACCACAGCAGACAGCACAGCCACATTACAAGTTCCACCTTCATGACCAGCACTAATTACTAGCTTCACTTGCAGGCCCTGCAAAACCTTCAGAGATGCCCCTCCAGGTGAGGGCGGGGAGGTTTGCTCGGCTCCATTGGGCTATGTGGATGAAAAGCAGGCAGCAGACCACATTTATTTAATTTTTTGTTGTTCCTGTTTTAAATAGAAACCACTTTCTGGCTTCTGGAAAACACCCTCCTTCTGTTCTTCAAGCCAATGCAAACAGATAGAGCCAGTAACACAGCCAGATGACGGCGTAGGATGGTGAGGTCTCCACGGGGCATGCAGAGGAGATCAGCCCCTGCTTACAGACCATGCAAAAGGGGACAAGATCCCCTCAAGATGGCAGAGAGGCTAGGCCAGTTGACCCAATGGAGGGAAGCTCTGTTCATCAGTCTCTGCAAAACCCTCCAAAGCTCCATTCCACCATCCCAACTGCTCAGTCCTCCAACTTCGCCAACACCATCATCCAAAGGAAGAAAAACAGCTTCTCAGCACATCAGGTAAGTCCAGCAGAAAACTGGACAGTCAATGAAGCAAGGTCTTCTGCGGAGGACCTTTGTGGTCCCCTCAGCTGCTGCTGGGTGACTGTGCCTACATGTGCCACTGGTCATGAACCTGCCCAAAACCTCACAGCCTAGAAAGCATTGAGGACATCCATTGGCAGCAACCTCAGACAGGAGGAGACAGCAATGTTGCATCCTAGGTGTGTCCCTTCTCCCATTTAAATCTGTCCTGAGGAGTTTCTGGGCTTTCTAACCTCCTGCCTGAGGAAAACTCCCACGCTATACAATACAACACAACTCTTTTAATAGCCTCCCGCCTCCATGAGCCACCACGCCAGGAAGCCGGGCTTTGGTTTTCAACGCCTTGTCCCTCCAGCTTACCACCGCCCCAGGAGATGCAGGTACACCAAGGAACTCTCTCAGAGGTAGACAACCCATACTGTTGCTTGCTTTAGTGACAGAGGAGGACATGTAGAGGCTGCCAAGCGAGAAGGGAGTGTGGCAAGGAGGCGGCAATTGGGGATAATTTCCAGGCCAATGGCAGCTCCCAGGGAGGAGGGTCCCTCCATGAAAGAGAGGACCCACAAAGTAACATCAGGACAAGGTCAGGGTGGAGAAGGGCTTGGTCTCAGCTGTGCACTGACCTCCCTGTCTGGTTGAGCCTCCCCCTTTCAGGGCTCCTGTGGTTCAACAGCTACCATGCCCATCTCCATATAATTTCAACAGGGAGGTCCAGAGAAGCATCCCTGTGCCTTAGAGGAATGTTCCCCATACGCCATTCCGCACTTCAACACTCGCACACATTTCACCAGCACCTGACAGCCTTTTGGTTCCATACGTCAAGCTGTGCTGAATCCCATCCCTAGGGCAAGCCAAAGCATCCCAAACAATCCAGCCCCTGCACGCAGGGACATCAATACCATGAGCACTTCTCCACCTCTATGGATTTTTTGTGGGGTTTTTCCCCCCATCACCTCTTTCTATCATCCCATGCTATCCTCCAGTCAAGGACATCATCCACAGCATCACTCCACAGAGCCCCAAAGCCCACCTAGGCACTGGGCTTCTGCACTTAGAAGTCCTCGTCTCTCTTCCTGCAGTGGCTTCTGCTCAAAAGAAAGGCAGATGGATCTAATACGCATTAAACATCTCAAAATGAGATTTTCCACACTCTTTCAAAGGGAGACAATCCCTTGGCTTTCGCACTCGGCACAGGCTTGTGAAGGAGGAGAGCTGGGGGGCATCAATAGTTACTCATGGGACATTTATAGAAACCACACTGGTAGGACCCCCCAGGAAGCATGAAAGACGCTGGGATCCGACTTTTGTGTCTGGCTCGATGACGGGTTTGTACTAATCAGGAGCACTGTCTTAAACAAGGGGAAAAAAGTGTCTCAAAACATTTGCTTTTTAGATCCTGGGGGACTATGTCAGCCTAGTCCACTTGGACTGAGCCCTCTGTGGCAGGCAATGGGATGCACCTCCCAATAAATATTTCTCCTGCACAAACCAAGCTCTATGAGGAAGCCTTGTGTCATAGTCACAGACCAATTTTGGGACGCCTGTGCTACCACCACACATGCCATCCCCATGTGGTTCCACAGCCACCCCAGGGCTTTGGACCTGGTAATTCCTCCTCCTCGCAGCAAAAAAGCAAGGTCAGCAATGTATTAGCTGAAAAGGAGATACCTTCTAGCACCTAATCGAGTGCTTGACCATCCATCCCCTCTGGAGAGGGGCTGAGGCAGGAGGAGGGAAGACACAGTGGTCTCCATAGATGCTCCAGGCAGGCAAGGGAAGGGACCTGGCAGAGCATAGGCCCACGGGACAAGTAAAGATCAGAATCTGAGTCCACACCAAAGACAAAACCACCTTCTCTTGAGCTGTAAGACACCCTTGCTGAGCATCATGGTGGCATGTGGCTTGCTTTGCTTGCATACTTTTTCCCCTTCCCCAGCAGAATTTCTCCATGGACCCCAACACTGTGAAACACAGGGAGCCAAACTCATTGTCACAGTCCCTTTACCAGATTTACCGTGACATACACCCCAAACCAAGAGTTTGGGGTGAAAGCTTGTAGCTGCAACACCCCTCGATTTACACCAGGTAGCAGCACCTGGACCCCCCAGTTTGGGGATGAGGACCAGGACACACCACCCTGGTCACTCCCCTACAAACCTAACCCAGATATAACATACCCTTGTGCATCTGGGGGAGCTCACTGCAAAGGGGAACACCCCCCACCCCAAAATCTGAGCCAAGCCAGCAGGTCGGGGAGAAGCCACCAAAAGCAGCGGGGAGCAGAGGAGACCCGATCGGGGCCATGCTGGGCTGCAGCGGGGAGGGACTCGCAGGAGATTAAAGGCAACACACAGGACACGCTGGAGCAAGCCCCATGCTAAATAATTCCTCCTTCCTTTCCCTTTCCTCGTTTTCCAGTGTGGCTTTGCCCAGCTTTCCCAGCCTGGCTCCTGTTTGATCTCGGGGCTCACTCTTGCCTTTCCTGTGCCTCCAACCAGCCGATGCACCCCAGAGGTGCCTTCCTACAACCCAATGAGCTGCCCCAGCCCTGTCCAGAAAGCATCCCCTATGCGAAAAAGCAAATAGCAAAGGGAAAGAGAAAAAAAAAAAAAAGAAAAAAAAAAAAAAAATCCCCTAAAAACCCAAGCTCAGCAAACATGTGGCTGCTACCAGCCCAGCCCGGTGGTTTGGGAGGAGAGGGGATGGGGAACAGGCTTGGGAGGAGGAGACAGACGGCAGCTCTTCCCCTCCACCAAGGAGCAGGTCTGGGGCTGCCAGCCCAGCGCATTCCTGCACCGTGAGTCAGGCCTCTGAAAAACCAGGAGGCTTCAAAAATAATACTAGTTGGTGCAGCCAGGATGCTTTGCCTGCCTTCTGGCTTCCCCAGCCTCCCCTGTGCAGGCACCCCCTGGTTTTTTTGCTCCTCCTCAGCAAGATCAAACCTGATTTAAACCAAAACCCAGCATCACCCTCCAGAACAGCATCACCCTCCATGCAGGGACCCCAATGTGAAGCTAAAAGGAAACCCACACCCCAAAACTGCCTCGACAGTAAAGATTCAAGCATCAGCCAAACCCACAGGGCTGCGCGGACAGCGAGCCGGAGGATTTAGGGAGTGTCAGGGAGGGTGCTGCGTGCAGGTCCTCGGGGCCTCCAGGCTCCCACCAAGAGAGAGGTCCCTTAAGAGGAAGGGTGTGAAACCAGACATCAGAGCAATGTTCTGGGGTTCTCTGGCTCTCCAAGTCAAAGCTCTGCATTTCCCAGCCCTTGTGCAACCCCACTGCAGGTCATACAGGATTTCTTCCCAATGCCTGATGCGAGGAGCCACATCACTCAAAAGCTACCGGTTCTCCAACTCCTAGGGCACCACAAAGGCTCCGGTCTAGGGGGAAAGCATCTCACACGACATTTCCTTTAGGTCCTGAGCTCTGGCAAAGCCAGGGAAGGATCACCCGAGCTCCCTTCACCCTAGGATGAACAGCAAGGAGGAAGGAGTCTTCATGCCACCAGAAACAGACCCCCCCTCCCAGCATCCAAAGGTCCAGAGCTGTGTCAGCTCCATGCCACTGCTCTCTGACTCATGGAGCAGGGGTGGCTCACACAATACAACCGATTACAACAAATTGCAGCTTGGCATATGAAGAAAAAACAAAATCAGAGGCAGTGGGCCTTAAAACACCACAGAGGGGCTGACAGCAGCCAGCCAGGGGCTCAGGCATCCCTCACACCCATATTAATCACCCTGTTTCCCCAGGAGAGACACCCAGGTGGGATGGCAGGAGTAGGCAGAGGGAATGGGCTGGTGATTTATCTCCCCCCGCCCCTCTCCTCGCTCCAGTAAATGTTTTCACTCGCATTAGCATCGCTAAAGCCGGGAGGATATAAGTGAATAGGAAACAGCAGGAACCTGTGGCTTTATGGCACCAACATCTGCTCTAATGAACTCATCGCAGACTCCATACAGCCCTTCCATCCTCACCTCGCAGCCCGGTGCTTCCTGCTGCCTTCCCCAGCACTGGCCCGCGAGCCAGGCTTTTGCCCAGCAAAGCCCAGTTTACAGACTATCCCGATAACCTACAGACTCCCCTGATAACCTGCAGGGCTGGCAGGCTGATCCCACCAGCCCCAAACACACTGGGACAGAAAAAGCCACAGGGCTGAGGACTTGCAAGCACTGCTGCTGCTAGAAATGGAAGCAAAACCAAGCTCCTTGCATCATCTTGGCTTGCTTAACTGACCCAAAATACAGATTATTTTTTTTATTTATTCCTTGTATGGCTAGGGCAGGGATGGAAAGAGAGCCAGCGTGCACAGTACGGAAAGAACCCACGGGACCTTACACAGGAGAAGAGATAAAGGACACATCTGGACTATCCAAGCTGCTTACTGGGTCAGCAGTGGTGCACTTTTAATTTCTAAACTGAGAAAATGCAATCTGGCTTTCTCCCCTATCCCCCAACTACCACTTCCAACAGATTCTGCCTTCCTTAAAGTACTATTTTTCCATTCCTCTCCTTTTTTTGTTGTTTCACCATTTCATTCTGCCACTATCGTGCACAGAGAGCACCCATTTCCAAGAGGGAGAGGGCTCCAGAAACAGGAAGCTAAAGGAGGAGACAAAAAGCCAGAGCAGACCCTTCCACACACCGCTGGCCTCAAGCAAGCCTCCACCTCCTGGCTTTGCTGGTGAGCAACAGGTCTTGGAGCATCCTGTCCCCCAGCCATCTGCTCACGATGACAGCACCAGTATCACTGTAATGCACACTGGTAGGGGACACCAGTGCCAATATCTCCCTGCCTCCATCCCCAAGGAGTTTTCCTTTTCCTGGTGGTGGTACAGGAGAGGGATGGAAGGACAATCCTTCACCAGGATGGCAGCATCACCCTGTGTGCAAACCCCCTTGTCAGCCAAGCTCCCATCCAGCATTACCCTCTGGTCTTTGAGAGCCCTTCCACAGTCTCTGTGGGGAAAAGCCCTCAAGCAAGCTCAGAATCCTCACACCAAGTTGTTTTCCTACCAAGAGCAGTGCACACAAGCAGCGCAAAGCAGAGCAAAGCCCCAGGACCAGGATGGGGGGGACACAAGGGTGGGAGCTGGGTTTCCCTTCTCACAGCAGCAGGCCTGGGGACGAATGGGACGACTACTTCTGGGCTTCAAACCACAACCCAAAAGAACACTTTCCTCTGGTTGCAAAAACCCAACCCAAACAACATACACATTCTCTCTTATTTAAAGATATTTTCTGGGTGATGTCTCTAACTCATCCCTTAAAACCAGACAAGGATGGGGAAGGCAGCGGATTATCAGCGGAACTAAGCACCCATCTCGGCTCCCTCCTCTGCATCATCACATGCAATCTCTGCACAACACTCCTGGAGAAACACTAATTATAGCTCTGCAGCTGAAAACTTTATCCATGTTTACATATGGCAGATTAACAGTGTGCCTTTAGAAAGCTCCCCAGACTCAAACTGATCCAACTTGGTCAGGTTTAACTCGTTTTTCCTTCTTCATTCCCTCCCTCCTGCCCAGTTTTATTTCAACCTCTGTGTGTAGTTGGTGCATGGAAAAAAAAAAAGAACACAGCAGGAAACAGAGAGGGGCACGGGGGTCCTGCACCACCAACCCTGCTGATACCCCCACCACCACCCCAGCATCCCCAGGCTGCTGGACCACAGCTAAACTCTGACCCACAGCAGCCTGGCTAAGCCAGCCCTCCCAAGACTCTGCCACCCCCCACTGTGCTGAGCCTCTGGGCCCCTCACTGCCCACACCTACGACACGGGACCCTCCAGAACACACTGTCCTGCTCCCCACCAGGTGGGACACTGTTTGCCAGCACCCAGAGCTCTCCCTTTCCAGCAAAGGGAGAGTTGCTTCTGGATGGAGGATGCTGCTGCAGCAATGTCCAGGCCACTGAGTAAGTCAATAGTGCCATTTCTGTTTTCCGTTTGCCGAAACACACTAGATCTTTGTGTGGTGAAGGAGGAAAAAATATTAATCTAATTAAACTCCCGCCCCAAAACTCCTTGTCACCTTAATTACGCTTCAAAAAAGAAGGCTTGGTTCATTTTCCTAGAAAATCAGCTTGTCAGGAGAGATTTTTAACTACTGACAAGCCCGATCAGCGCCACACGCAGCTTCGCAACGTGTCCTCAAACCCTCGCCACAAACTGCAGGAAGCGAGTGATGGGCTCTGGTCCTGAATTCCCATGGGGATGATGAGCTTGCCCACCACACGGAGACCTGACAGTTTACAGGTTATGGTCTCTTCCAACCTCTAAAAGCCACCAAACTTTATAGGTCTCCACTTCTGCGCTCTTACACTCAAGGACATCTTTTTATACCTGGAGAATAAATAAAACACCAGCACCTTTGCTTTGCAACCACCGGAGGATGACAAAGGACAAAGTCCTGAGATGCAGAGGGTGTTCATGAGTCGCGGGAGAGGTCTTATAAAATATAGCGGAAAGGCTGAATTTGATCAGAGGAGTCCTAACGAGAGAGGACAGCAGGAGAGACGCGCCTCTGTTTATTGTCTGTGGCAGGGATTACCAACGGAAGGGCTGGATTTAAGTGCATCTCAATCACAAGATTGGGTTGCACACAGGAAACTTTGAAGAGCCATAGGAAAAGACCACTTAAGCTTCCCGGCCATCAACAGCTCGGTTCATTTAAAAATAAAATAAAATAAATAAAAA
>JAAGNO010011975.1:6703-19290 GCA_033439905.1 Ceryle rudis
GCGGTTGACGAAAATTTAACAGGGATGTAAAGTAGTATTGGTATGGTTAATAATTTTAACTCTGAATTTAAACTACTTTTTTTTTTTTTTTTTTTTTTTTTTTTTTCAGGAAAGAACAGGTATAAATACTAGGAGCTTCTGGAGAATGATGAGACAGTAAAATGCATGCATATTTCAAATGTGCAGTAATAACATGTACAAGCACCTATAACTCTTACGCACATTTCTGATTAATTTAGTAGACATGTAATTCCTAAAGGTGTTTACTAATATAAGAACTCAAAAGGCTAATAATACCAGTAAGAGAAAGAAAGAGAAGAAAAAACATGTTAAGTGAGAAGGAGTTTTGGAAAGGTCCTAGAAAGAGTTGATGAAATTACTCTTTGTCTGCCTATTTAATGTGAGTCAAGGTCAGACTTCTGCTGAAGCCAGGTGAGCTTCTTGGGTGAACAACAGGCTAGCAGATTTGGTAGCCAAAGCAGTAAACTTTGCATCTGCCTGTCTTTAAGTCCCCACTGCAAAAAAGCCATGTTCCATCAACAGCCCAGTGAATGGGGTGAAGCTTTAAGCATAGGTATATGCACACATCATACAGAAGCAGTTAGACACTTTTCCATTTCCTTTCCTGTAGCCATTCATTTATTATACTGATGCTTTGCCTTCTGGTTGTAAAACAATCATTTGTAAATTCAGAAACACTTGGCCACAAAATTTTGTGGAGTTTTTTTTGAAGGAGAAACTTTATTTCATGTGTATTATGTACTTACAGATCATTTGGGGTATAACTATAAATTATGGAGTTTGTCCTCTCAAAATCTGAAAGACATTGAAAAAACAAATCAATTCTAACCCTGAAGCAGGGCTCTTTCTAATCCAACAGCGTTTCCCAGACAGTTCAAATCTCTTTTTTAAGTGGACTTGCAGTGATTTAAGCTGAATAGGACTCATAAAACAGGTGTTTTATGCAAGGTCTACTTTCTGACCTGAGGGACTCAGATACTCCTAATGCAACCACATGGGGTTCCTCTAAAGATATTCAAGAGCAACATCTGTGCTACTAATCATGTATAGTATTGAGGAATCACATTCAGCATTGATGCCCTGTTGCACTGAAGCAGGACTTTACCACAGCCTTGAATTTCAAGGAAGTGAATTAGATTTTGTCTCCAGCTGATACTGATTAAAAAAAACCAAACATATTTTCAATTCAACAGAGCACTCAGTGCTGTACTTAAGTATTTTCTTGACTCAGAGCACACAGACTAATACCTCTTTAAGACTTTGCTAGGTACAAAAGAAGTTGTAACTTTCCAGCCAACAATTGCCTGGGTCCCAATGTCAACCTCTTCTCCGCTGGTACATCTTTTTGCATATATTTCCTTTCCAGATGTCTGGGTCATGAGCTCTAGGTGGAATTTTTTTCAGAATGGCCAGAGTAAGCAAGGATTGAATCTAACTGATCTTTGCTCTGGAGTAGTTCATTCTTGAGAAGAGGGGAAAAGATACATCATTGAAAAAGTGTGGGGAAAGCACCACTTAACACCCCAATTGTGTTGTTCTGACCTGACTCCTACCTGGTGATGAAAAAGGGTTTCTAACTAGCAGATCTCAAAGCTGTTTGTCAAAAATGGCCAGTACCCTGTGGGAATATTAAAACATTTGGGGGGAAGGGGTGCCAAGATTGGAAGAGCAGGAAGATCTCAAAAATCCTCACCTAGTGTATTATCTTCTAGAATACAATGTCCCCTCAAAGGACATAAAGCAGATGAATCTGTCATCATGGTAGATGGGCAGAGATCAGATAAGCGGTGGTAGTATTGTTTTGAATATTTCTATTTCCCCATCTGCACTCATTTGTTATGTACAGAATCAAATGTCTCTTTAGTGGGCTCATTCCTGGATGACTCCTTGGTCTCTACTATCTTTCTTGATATCTCCTCCTCCTCCTACTGCTAGCAAGTCTCTTTGGAAAGGTCCCATCCCTGTTGTGGAGATTGAGCTTTCAGGTGTCCTAAACACACGTTGATTTCCTCATCCTGACGCACAGATTTCTCCTTATCCATATGTGCTGTAGTCATACAGTGACTTTTCAAGGAAAAATAAATAAAGCAGCAACAGCGGCCACTGCCTAGTCAATATATGGTGTTTGAGCTCTACTGAGAGCATTTTACCTACAAGTTCCAAGTATGTTATTCTGGACTAATACAATTGGAGATTGTGTCTTTCCCACCTTCTTCCATATGGAAAAATACTAATGTCTCTGATCATGAAAACACAACCAAGACTTTGCCTATGATTACATTCAAAAAGCATGCAAGTTCATAGTTTCATAGGCCTAGTGTTCAAAGTACTGCACTATGGAGGATGAATTTGTAAAGGAAAGTTTCTCATAGCCTTGGAAATTTGGTCAGCATGTGGGCAGTAAGCCTCTGAGTTCAAAGACTGAATTTCATCTTTACTTGATCTCAGTAAAAGGAAAGTCAAATCCCTCTTACTGAGAATGTTCTGGAGCTGTAGTCAAGGTAGATGCATTTTTCAAATGTTCCATCTAGTAAATATCCCTATTATGTGAACCACTGGGTGTTACTGTAGCTGACCAGACTGGCAGCATTTCTATTTATCTGGACATTTAAAAAGATGCTGTTTGGCTGGCTGATGAAAAATTTTGATTCAAAGTGTATTTAGATGCAAAATCACGGGCAGCATTTCTTCCATGCCTCTTGAAAAAAACAGAAATAAGATGGTTCCATTTTCTTTACAATTGTCATGTTGTGATTTGCTTTAGAGTGAGGTTTTTTCCTTTTTTTTTTTTATTGTCATTTTTCTTTTTGAAGTTGCTGTCTGTCTAAGCAGAGATTGTATTTAAGATCAATAGCATTGGACTAAATGAGTCCCTCTGCTTTGATATTGAAGCTAATCGGCTCCTCTTTGGGTTTTGAAACCTTTCAGGAGTCTTCTCTGCAGCATTATAATGACAGACTCCTTAATATGAAACTTCTAATCTGTTCCAAAGTGGATTTCCTAGGCTTTGTGTGACAAACTGCAAAGTTTGTTTCTATGTTGCACCAAACTTAGCTACTATGTATTCTTTCTCAACATATTCTGGCTGCAGAAAACAATTCAATTTCAATTTCCAGACATCTGCACAAACACTGCAAATTCGCTAGGACAGAGGTGCCCAGGTTATGTGCCTTCCTTGTTTTTCCAAGACTGTTCTTTTGCAGCTTAGGTGGTGTACTCCCCAAGCAGTGCCACAGAACCATAACTTTTTAACTTTTCTCTCCACCCTCTGTCCTGACAAAAATCTTGTGCTCTGCCAGGCAAGGGAAAAAAAAAAAAAAAAAAGAGCATAGAAAGGTGCTTGAAGAGAAATTGATTCTGCTTTGCATCTAGTTATCTGATGAGGTTTGTCCAGTGCCCCATAAGGTTCAAAAATAAGTGTTTTTTTGAGAAAAAAAGAAAACAAACCAGAACACTCATAAGAATTTCTAAATTGTCAGTTTCCTGGCACACTGTATAAGACAGCTGCAAGGAGTTAATCCCTGAGAAAATCTGAGCCATCTTTGACAAACACCGTTTAATTTTTTGAAGGGCCATTCTTGTGGCTCTCTACTGCAGAACTTGTCTTTGCTTCTGAAATGTGGATGCCAGAATTCTTCTCCAATTGAGCTGTCAATCCAAATGGCACTGGGCTATTGATCTGACACCAGAAAGCCACTGACAGCAGCGATCATGTATTGGGCAGTTCTGCTTGATGTGAGAAGCAGTTAATACATCCAGAATGAGGGGCAGATAAACTGCCACAGGTTCCTTTGGCTGCCTGGGTTGGCAGATATTGCTTCACTGTGACTTTGGTGCCAAGGGGAAGTAGAATATTGAAGAGGTTGGGGTCTCTCTCCTGCTTCATCTTTAAGCACTGCATTCTGTTAAAGTCACATGACTTCCCTGTGCTTTTTCTGTCATATCAGGCTGTCAAAATTTGTGGACAATTCCTCCCTGTACAATCAGACAACAACTTGATCCAAAGGACACTGAGCATCTTCAGTGATGCTACCCCAGTGGTGGCAGCAAGGATCACTGTAGTATCTAATATTGTCCCTTCTCGCTCCATTCTTCATTTCAGAATGTCAGAGCTGGCCCTTAACTTGCAGGTGTGATGCCACTTTAATGAATACTTCAAAGATCATTTTAATTTCTTAGGTAGTTGAACTCTTCTTAGTTCTTGAGGGTCAAATTATTTCAGGAAGCTGTTCTGTCATCTTAGGACAGTATTTTATTTCTGGATTTTATTTTACTTAGAGTTTTAAATGAATCCTCCCTTCCTCTTGAAATACCTATGGTGCTCCTTGCCCAAGGATTTCCTTGGGAAGCCTTTTTTCTGCCTGCCATTCTCCATTGTTTACATATTGTTATGCAGTGTCTTTTGCATTTGGGTTTTTATTGTTTTCATTTTTTCCTGAGAGTCTTTTTAGGAAAAAAAAAGTAACAATATTTCCAGTAACATATATGTCCTATTTTCCATTGTATTTCCTGTTTTTCTCCTTAGTAACAAGGGAATAACTCTAGATCATTTGGTTCCTCACAATCTCTGCTGATTCTTGAGAACCGGCTCAGGCCAAGTTTTTTTGACAACTGCAACAACTAATTAGAGAAAGGAAAGCTGCAACACATGCTGGTAATATCTTAATAAATGAGAAAAATCTTTTCCTTTCTGAGTTGTGTTTGTTACTCTGTATTTCATGTGAATCTTAAAATCAGTAATGAAAAGGATATTAATAGGCACAGGCACTTCCTTGCAGGATGACAGAGTAAGATGGACAGTAAATGGAATGAGTTTGGTAAGTGTCACTGAGAATTAGCCTAACCAACATCAGCAGTGACTATTAATATTGAAGCCATGACAATTGCAGATACTTTTAATCGAAGCTTCCGGGAAAGGTGTTTATTGCATTTAAAAAGCGCTTGCTTAATCTTTATGTGGGTGATGATTTCTTAAGCCAAAGGCTAATGGACATCTGAAGCCTGAAAGGATGGTTTAGATTTGTTACAGTAGCTCCCTATTGGCTAGGGAGGCTTCTTAAATGGACTTTTTTTGCTATAGACTTGATACAAAAGCCTTATTCCAGAGTATTGAATGAAAGCACACTAAATGTTGGAATAGGCTGCTATGACTCTGATACCCTGTATTGTCTGCCAACATATGCTAACCTTCAGAAATCTTCCCAGACTCACTTTCTGCATAGTCAGGGCTGGCAATGCTGAATTTATCATGCAGTCAGAGCTGTTATGCTCACTGAAGCACCAGGAATATAAAATATCACCGAATAGAAGAAGCAGCAGGTATCTCTTCTTGTGCTCCCCTTTACAACACTTCTGTCTGCAACCTTCAGTGTGTAAGGCATCTCACAAAAATACAGTGGTATTAGGTGATATTATATCTACACTCCAATTAACATCAATGCCTTCTCTTTTGACTAGCTAACTGTCCAAAAAATTGATTTCATTGCTTCAGAACTTTCACCAGTCTTAGATGATCTGTCAAAGAGATGTATGAGCCATTAAAATCCACAATTACATTACTTTAAGCTATAATTAAAAAGTTAGGTCCCCCACTCAAGTCCTCAGCCATTGACTTCTAAAGGAAGAATGTTTCAGTGATGATGTAAACCCTAATGAATCACCAGACTTCACAAAGAAAAACAGTTTAGCTCCTCCCAAAAAATCTCATATAATGAGCTTTGCTGACACAAAAAAAGAGGATGGGAAAGAAAAGCTAAATGACTGTAAATTTGGATTGCACTTTTATAACTATTTAGGATTAAGGTCAAGTATAATTTGACATTTACTTAATACTTCCAGTATTTAAAGCTGACAAGTACTACATTAAATTTTACCATGTAAATCTAATATGACAATAAAAACGCTCTGCACTTTGTTTAGAAACTATTGCAACACAATACCAGCAGAAATGCCATGCAAAAAATTGTCTACTTCTGTCCACTAATTCTTCTAAGCTTTCTTCAGTTACCTGAACAAGCTTTGCTATTTCCGCTTACCAATTTCCTCTCCATGCCAATAATTTTATTACAAAAAACAGTGATGAAGCCAGCTGGTGCTTGTTGCTTATTTAGTTTTTCTTTTCAGTAGCTGTTTTATTTGTCCTGATGAAGCTGAAATTTCAAGGCTTCTCATCTGCTTCATATTCTTTGTGGCTTTTCCTTGGGTAACTGCAAAGGTGTCACCCTTGTTTGAGTACTAGTTCTGTCTTCCTGGATCTTTATCACATGCTGACTCTCATGAACAAGAGGAGCACCAGAGGAGTAGTAGAGAAATTATAGTGTGCTTGCCATTCTTTGTATTATGCTTCTGTGCCATCTGTACAGATCTTCATTTTTTTTCTGAAGAATGTTTTTGCTGCTCCTTATCAAAGAGAAACCAAGTTTCCAACAGGTTAAAAGAACATGTCTTTGTTAACAGAACAGATTTGCCTTCTACAGGATGAAAAAAAAATTAATTCATAAATAAATAATGATCATAATTTTGACAATTCAGATGTCTCTTTAAGAAACAAATATCAGCTGAAGGGATAAACTTGCTAGGAGTCTAAACATACAGGAGATCAAAAGGTCAAGTACAAAACAGAATTGAACAGGTTAAAAGACTAAATCTGCTAAATGAATAGATTTCCTCACTGATATCACACTAAGTGGTATTTTATTAAAAGCCTTTGAAAAGAAAGACCTCTTCAAAGATACAGAGAAATAAAACTGACAAGAGGACTGATGGGCCCAGCAGAAGACCGATTTTTGTTACTGTTTATCTAAAATGAAGCATTGCATGAATATCTGGAATAAACCTATATAGAGAGCAGGGTTCACAAACAGAGATCAAAAGAATGTATGAGGTTCAGCAAAGGCCACCTCTGTCCTTAAGCCACTATTTATCTGTGTTATAGGGCTGTTAAGAAAATGACATTTCTGTACACCAGTGCAATCTGTTAAACAGGCTTCTACTGCATTAGATTTTCTGTAGGGCTTCTGACTATTAGATCAATGGTTCACTTTGTCCATCATTTTCTAGTCTAAGGTTTTCACTGCTGATGTGGCTGGAAAGACAGCAAACATTTTTATGCTGGTCTTAAAGCACTAGGGTGGGATTGCAAAGTTTTTTAAAGTATTTGGGCATCTGAAAGTCAGTTTTCTCAGGGCTCCTGTCAATTGCTGTTTCCTGCTTATACTGCCACCATTAGCCTATGGGCACTCTGCCTAGGGGCAACACAGAAGTGTCTGAGGAATATTTGCTCCCAGTGGATGCCACCTTCCCTCAGACTCACTCTAGTGTTCACTACTGTGCTATGGATTCCCTACCTGTGCTTGGTTCAAGAGGGAAGAGGTAAGGTCTCCTTTTTCTAAGTGGCAGGAAACTGGAGACTACTAGTTTAACCCAAATGGGATTGCCAAGACCCAGCCTGCTAGATATAAACCCTCTACAGCTGATAGGAAATGTTGTGTAGCAGAATGAATGAGATGTGGACTCCAACCTGCTCAAGATATTTGGGTAATAAACCCAGGAGGGGACAAGATACTTCCTCTTAATGCCTTGAGGTTCAGTGATTAAACCATGAAATTTCAATTTTTATTGGGGAATGGGAATTCAGAGATACTAGAACTTCCACCACTGTACTTTTTCACACCCAAAGAGCTGCATTTCATGGACAGTGAGGATACTGTAGAAGTTATAAGAAGTGTCATTTCAAAAGTGGCTGTAAGAATTTGATTTTCAGTCAGCCCTACCTTAAAGCACTTAAGGGTCTTTTGCAGTGAAAGTTACAATAAAAAATGAGTTTAAAATTCCACAGAATTTAGATACCCCTTTTCACCCAAATATAAAAGTAACAGTGATTCTCTCTCTCTCTTTTTTTTTTTTTTTTGGTTTGGTTTGGTCTTTTTTAGCAAAGCCTGGTAAATGCCTTGAGAGAAAATTCAGATACATGACAAGACAGCTGAAAGTATAAAGAAAATGCAAATCAATATGCAAAGATCAGTCATAACTGTAAAATATCCCACTTCAATGAGCACCATGATATGTATAGTATAAACACAATGTGTATCCATTCCACACTTTAATCCTCTTTTAACATCAACAGAGTTTCTACAGAAATGGTGACATATGTGAAGGTATCTGAGTAGGTAAACTAAAATGTATCCATTTCTAAGATCTACCACCCTTGCTTATTCCTCGTTGAAGAGACAATTATATAAAAATAGCATGTTACTCTTCCACTCACCATCAGTCATTGAAATATTCAAATCTGCATTGGTGGGGTGGATTTGCTTGATCATAAGGGTTGACAGAACATGGTACACAGACTGAGAAATTGATTTGGAGATGTTTTTCATTGTTAATAAAGTTAGGAAGGGCAGATACAGAGAGAGCATGAAGCAACTCTTGTCTAGACATTAAAAAGATGGGATTCAGAAACTAATATTTTTCATTACGTGATTGTTGTCTATCTGACTTACAATGAACAAATCAAGGCAAATCCTACTGAGGCATACATAATGCTCTATGCAACAGATGTTGACAACTGCATTAATAAATCATGATCATCATTAGAATTCTTAAACCAATATTTTGCTGCCAGACATGCTGTTTATTACAATTTCTTAATTTTGTTTAGCTTATTTATTCACATTGTACTAATCTTTGCATAAGACATTAATTACTCAAATGGCCATAGCAGATCAGTTTGCAAAGGTCACGATCAATACAATTAGAGTCTGGAACAGACAGTTGATGCTTTGACATAGAAAAAGAGAGTCAGGATTCTGCAAACAGTAGTAACAAGAGTTAATTGTGAAATGTTGTGTGGTTGCAGTTGAGAGTCAAGTTCAAACAGACCTGGTTTCTGAATTGCAGTAATAGGGGGTCTTGGGTGACAAAAATGGAAAACACAGACTTTGGAGTAAATGCATTTGAAAATAAGACTTTTGTAGTGGGTTGCACAACTATTCCTCTGTATTTAGTTACAAATTTCTCCTTTCCTCTGTGTTAGATGATGGACAGCAAGACCTTAGTAGCAGCCCGCCTCAGCACAGCATCCCTCACATATTTTTACCTAAGGTGTTTGCAGTAGTTTTGCACTAAGCAGCTATCTAGTTAATGTTCTTACTGCTTTGGCTTAATCTGACTTAAACTCAAAAAGAACTGCAGGTATGTGTACTTTACATTGTATATCTCTATATATATCTATAGAAAAAGAAGAGACAAGATCCTATGTCCACCATTCTGGTTACTAACAGAAAAGACTGGCAGAAGAAATCTGGGCTGGTTTGCCTCTGAGATCAGATCACTTCTTGCCACAATAGTAATGAATTTAATTCCAGCATCCACTTTGTAGCTTTCTCAGAGTTTCCTCAGAGAAGGTCCACAGTCACTAGTAGCTCCTGTTCTGTATTTATGACCTGAGTGATAAATCCAACTGCTTCTTTGCAACTCCCATGGCCCCATCAGAGGAGAGAGATGATGCATTGCAGAGCTGATGTATCTCAGAGCCAACAAGAGAAATTACTAATAAATTGTGACTCTTGTTCAAATGAATAAGCTATCTATATTTTGCCTTTTTATATTCTGGTCCCGCAGAAGTTTCCTCAGGCAGTCCTGTTGTCCTTAACAGATACAGACCCAGAGCAACTAGACCAGTATCACAGTGTTTTCTCTTTTTTCTTGTACAACAAACAAGACATAATTAAATTGCCTTGGATAGTGTTAACTGCTCTGAAAAGATACTGAGGGTTGGATCCTGTGAGAACTTTCCATGTTCTGCAGAAGTCATGCTTAAATTGAGTGAAGCTCATTCACTGAGTTCAGCTTACTCAGTTGTGTTTATGGACTTCTGCTGATCAGGGCTCTGGGAGCTCCAGAAAAAAAAGACACAACACAAGAGAGAAAATGGTTCATTCCATGTAAGTGTTATAAAAGGACAGCAATACTCTTTTACTCCTAATTATTTAAAAACTTACCTAAATACTGATTTATGTATCAAAGCTGTAAGCACTCCATTGATCCAGTAAATACACGGCTAAGGATTGCTTAGCACAACAGAATTGATGGCTGTTACGGTCTACCAGACAAATGTATATTTAGCCCAAAGTTGAAGCATGCATTATTTACTTGGTTGACATTGGCAACTTGATGCTGCTGCTGCAGGAGCTGTTATGAGACACAAATGCAATCCCGAGTGGTGGAACTGTTGCCAAATGAAACTCCAATATAATGCCTCATAGCAGCTGTGTAGTGTCAGCTCGTGGCTTGGTTCAGAGATAAGTGTGGATGTGCAGGCAGAAAGCAGGTGCAGGTTTTCCTAGGAGATCTCACAACCCATTCCACCATACAGCATTCTTCCTTCCCTCTTGAAGACTACATGAAGCTGCCACATGACTGGAAAGCTAAATAGCTTATGATGGAGAAATGAAATCCCTTCCAAAAACTAAGCTGTGTTTGTTTTGTAATTCATTTAGGAGCCAGCTCTACAGAAAGTCTCAGCTCAAAAGAGTGACTGTCAGGCAATTAGGTGGGAATAGGGGCTGCTTCTGATAGTGTCTCCTTAACTAAGGTTTAGCAAGTGACCAAAGAAACCAATTGTATGGGGGAAAACATCCCAAAGAAAAAAAAAACCCTTTGGCTCTGTTGTTCATGTCATGCATTATTTGTTCCACAAATTCACTACTTATTGCTTCCTGATCCCCACTTCACAATTTTCCATTTTGGCCATACTTGAGTACAAGATCTCTCTGGGTTTCTTCCCTCTCTTGGTCTCCACTGTGATTACAGGTTACTCCGGACAGGGGCATTTAGCATGTGTAATTGATTTAGATACACCTGCAGGCAGTTCACATTTCCAGGTGAATCGAATGGTTAGACCCGTCATGTACACTAGGAACAAATGGGACTTCAGTGCAAAGGAGGGATCCTGGTTTTGAGTCATTGTTAATCATGTTCATAGCCCATGGCTTTTCATGGCATAGCCTCTAGACTAAGTCACTCTGCAGAGCTTTCTGGCTTTCTTATTGCTACCCATAAAGATATTCTTTAAGAAAGTGCAGCCACTTCCGTGTGGTTCTGATTGCACTGAAAGACTGAAGATATGCATCTTTTTCCTTCTCTCCTGTGAGCAGTGCACTGCCAGTAGCATCCAGCTCTGCAACACACAGACTTAGGCACTTCTTTCTCCCAGCTTTTGTGAAGCATTAACCAATTCAGAGAGAAGTACAGGAAACTAAGTGCTGTGAGGATCATACATTTGTCTGCTGTAATAAGTAGACTAGCATGCACACTGCCAAGCTCAGACAAGGATAAATCCCAAGTCAAACCCTTGCCAGACAGTTTGTGATACTGGCTCAGCAGTCAGAAGGCTTTAAAAAGTCACGTTGAGATCTTTTCACTTGTTTTCTGTTGATGATCATGGGAAGATGAAGGAGTGAAAAGGAAGATTAGAATTTTTCAGAGTCTTTCCTGAAATATTGGAAACCAGAGAAAGAACATGTATGAATGAAGGTCTGAGAGTATTGCAGAATCCAGTATCTCTGAGATTTCAGAGGCAAAAAACTGCTTGCAAAGAACATCTTGCATTGCAAATGTGGCAGTATTATTCAGTATTCCCTTGTCTGTATAGAAAGTGGAACTAAAATACAGACTGTAAGCAAGAAGTCCTATTTTTTACAGCTTTATAAAAGATCAAGGAGATTTAACAGTTAAAAACCAATCTGTTCCTTTGAACCTTGTGTGTAAGGTGTTTAGGACCCCTGTTGATTACTTGAAAGGTGTCAGTACAAGTCTGTGTTTTATTTCAGATTTCATTGTTGCCTCAGATAAATTACCAGCTGTATTCTGATCAGTATGGTGGCACTTTAAACACTAAAATAGACTCCGTCTTACTTCAACTCTACATGCTGCAGAGAAAAAAGAAGTTGTAGTCATATGGATCTAGTAGGGGTATGCAAGCTTGGTGTCATGCTTTTCCTTATCAACAGTACAGGGAGGAACATTCGGTGTTATGCACTGTTAAGATATGATTTTGGGTAAGGGGAAAAGTGAGTTGTGTACAGACTGTGTGAACTGACCTACACTGGACTCTTTTCTAGCCTTGCAGTAGTTGGTCTGAGCATGGCCCTTTACCTCTTTCATTGCATCTGCCCTTCTTCCTTGCAACAATGCTCTGAGTTTCTTGACAGTTAAAATAATAGAGTTAGTGCAAGAGCTGCAGACTGATGCTGTGGAGCAGGCACCAAGAGAGTCCCAGACTGGGCCCAGCAGCAGATGAGAACTGTTGAGGAGCTGGATGCTAGTACTGGATTCAGGAACACACAGATTATTGAGATCAAAGGCAGAACAGACAGAGTCCTCCCTGGATGCTCTGAGGAAGAAACCAGAAGAGGACCCGAGCCAAGCTGAGCAATGCTGGCAAAGCGGGACAAGAGGGCAAAGAGAGAGAGGCAAGATCCTCCTATCCCTCAGCTTTATACCGAATATGATGTATATGGGATGGAAGCCCTTGTTGGTCAGTTTGGGGTCACCTGTCCTGTCTG
>JAAGNO010011975.1:19390-58484 GCA_033439905.1 Ceryle rudis
GAGTCCCAGACTGGGCCCCGCAGCAGATGGGAGCTGTGTTCAGGAGCTGGATTCTGGTACTGGATTCAGGAACACACAGATTGGGACTGAAGGCAGAACAGACAGAGTCCTCCTTGGATGCTCTGAGAAAGGAACCAGAAGAGGACCTGAGCCAAGCTGAGCAAAGCTGGCAAAGCAGTCCAAGAGGGGAGAAGAGCCTGGGAGCCCCCAGAGAGAGATCGCGCTATAGGCCCTCCAGATCCCTCTGCTTTATACCAAATATGACGTCTATGGGCTGGAATACCTTGTTGGTCAGTTTGGGGTCACCTGTCCTGTCTGCTCCTCCCTGCAGGTGCAGCTTTTCACTTTCCTGCACCCCCCAATGTGGTGCACAAGATCCAGCAGTGGCCTTGGTCAGCACACCAGTCCTTGGTAGTAACTCTAAACACGGGTTGTTATCACTGCCAGCAGCAGACACTGCCTGGGAAAACAGGCTGCTAACTTCAGAAAGTGCAGTTAGTTAGAAGAACTGAGCTGAAAAGTGAAATCATTGAACAGAATTAGTTCTGTTCTCACTCAGACCAGAACAATCTTCATGGAGGGTCTTAACCATAGAACTTTCCAACATGGAAAGCACTATAGACCAAAAAATTAATGGGTTGGTTTATGATCAGAGAAGAAGGAGGACTTTTGGCTTTTACTTTTGTTCTTTCTCTCTAAACCCCATCTTGCTTATTAAATATTTATTTTATTTAAGATAACTTTAGATAGTACATATACTTGATCACAAACTGGGTGATTGCACTTTCTGATCTGGGTCTGCCCTGCAGCATGGCTAAGAGTGAAGAGGAGGGTTGAGGCCTGGTTTGAGGGAGAGAGACTGTGGGGTTTATGTTTTATCAAGTTCTACTCATAATGATCAATACCTGGTTCAAGCTAAATTGTTTCTTGCAATCTCCCTTCTTATGATATTAACAGCTTTTTAAAAGACTTATGGAATGACAGGAGCTGTAGTGATTAACTTGCATGTCTCCTAATGTCAGAGTCTTTATCCAAACATTTTTCTCTTTTTTAACCTCAGATGAATTATGAATTGATGAATGATGAAAATCAGCTGGCTGAAGGGGATTGCTCTAAGGCTTGCACTCCTCTAGACTTGTGCCCCATTTTAGATAGATTGGCTCAGTGTGAGTAGGTTATTACTCACAGGATGAATTCCTGCAGACCTTGCCACTGACCAAGGCCACCCAGACAGATATATCCTGCAGATACACTGAACACACAGGGGAGATGGGCCCTGTAGAGTGTCTGAACAAAACCCATAATGTAGATAAGGAGACAGTTTCATACCATTGCTATGATGGGCATATGTACTATAAAGAGACTGTAAATGTCCTCACTAAATATACCCCAAAGACAGAAGGTTTTTTGTATATCAGCTGAGTTTCTCCATGGAAATTACTTGGATTTCAACAGTAAGGTAGCACACATGAGGTGGAAGAAGAAGATTGAGTTTCCTTCCATTTTCATTGTTTAGACTCTTTAATACAAATGACACCCTAAAGCTGAAAATAATTATTCACTTGGTTGTTTTCTTCCCTATTCTGCCCACATCCTATGAAGCTGTAAAGTATTTCCAGTATCCACAGAAACCTCAAGCGTGGTAAGAAATAAGATTTCTATTAGTTGGTATTTTCCCTCTGATTATGTAGTTTATTAGCACATGTACCCAGCTGAGAAAAAGTATTAAGCCGAGTATGCAGAGAAAACAAATAGAAGGGAGATGCTTAGCCTTAGGGCTGGAGGAGTTCTTAATTTCTTCCATTTCCTCAGCTCTTATTTATACCAGTCAGTTATGTTGCACAGTCACGGTTGGCTTCAGAGACCTGAAAGTAGGGTGAAGGGCAGCAGGAAGAAATGAACTTTTCAGTTGATGGATGAAGAAGTGTTTCCATGTACCTAGCATATTAAAAGAGTCTATACTGAAAGAAACAGTGGTTCCTTCTCACTTCATGGTGACATCGGTCAAGTTTAGAGGGAATGGGTAATTTTCTAGTGTCTCTTATAAAATGAAGTGGGGTTGGGGGAAGAACTGATTTCCCTGTAAAACAAGCTTTCATCAAATCAACTAACAGTTTTTGTTCCTCAAAATAAAATAAAAAAAATCCTATTTTGTTCCAATGTTGAACTGGTTTCATATTCAGCGGCTGAAAAAAGGGAGAGAAATTTGGGCAGAGGGACACAGAAAAGAAAATTATTTCAGGGGAGTTTTTGGATGGACGCAATCCTACAGGAAAATTACAATTTTCAAAGGATATGCCTGGGGACAGGCAATTCCACTTCCCTCCTCCCATCCAGGTGACAAAGCAGAAGATGGTGAAACCAAGATCCATCCTTTTCCTGAACAGTGAGGCTGTGCTGCTACCCAGGGAGGGGAGAGGGTTTTGTGATGTGCTTGTTATAATGTGAAGTTTGGTAACACCCCTATGGAGTTCCTCAACCAAGGGAGAGTGGATTGAAGCTGGAAGCCCAGATATTTTCAACCAGAAGGAAGATGCTTCCTTTTTTCAGACTTAAATACTCTGTTCTTTATTGCCACTATCAGTCTCATTAAGCCTATGCCAGATGTTTCATTCCTACTGCTTCCCCTATGTCATTTTTCTCCAAAACGGACTTGTAAAAGTCAACAGTGGACACCTCCGCTCTGGCACCATTGTAGAAGTGGAAACATACTCTCTCCAGGCTGTTCAGATGGGCCCAGTCCTTGCAGCAGTACAGCCCAAGCAATATATGGCTATTCAAAGTGCCATACCTACCCTGGAGGTGGCCACAAGGCTGCTGCGAGCCTGCCATGCCCTAAGGTGGATTTGCTGCAGGGGCACATAAGGCAATGCTGAAGGAGGAATCAGCCCATTTTGATGGAGAGAGACCAACTCAGGCAGGAAGAACTTCTGCTGCAGTTGCCAGTGACCAGCTGCTTGGAGGTGGCTGCATTACTTCACTTCCTAGATTCGGCTGGGCCAGCTTTTTTCCAGTCTGATACCTTTTTGTCAGAAAATGCAACATTTTACAAATAGTTTTATACAAATTTTATTCTGAATAAAGCTTTATCCAATATGGATTTTTTTTCCCCAAAACACAGGCCAGCTTTCCTTTGTGCTTCAACTGTGATTTTTCCCTTTACCCACCTGGCTCCAAAGCTCTGAGGCCAGAGATGTTTCCTACTCCATGAGATGCCTGTAGTATGTACAGTGGAGTCCTGATGCCTTGGGGCAAATCTGGATACTATTGTAGTATAAACAGCAGCAATATCTCTCATAGAAAGCAATACTGTGTCTACACAGAGTCCATGCTACTGCAGTGCTCTTTTGCTCCAGACCATCCTGTCGTTTTGGAGGGTTTATCAACATAATCTCTGACATGGCTCTTTCCCATCAGAACTATAAACAGCAGGTAGTTATCATTCCTTTCTAAGGTGACCATCTTTGTCATGGTAGAATATCCGCTTCCTACCACTCATCACTCCTAGAAGGATAGCTAGTTTACCAGTCTTTGAGAGAAGCAACACAGTCCTTAATAAGTGAAGTGTTTTAAAAAACTTTTTGTTTGGTTACAAGGGACTTGCAATTATTCTGTGGAACATCGGAGACTACACTATGGATCACTGTTGATCTACTGATCATTGGAAAAGTGTGCCTTGTAAACTTTCTTCCAGCATCAGTCAGTTAATGCAGCTGAGGAAACCCAGTCTTTCTGTTCCCTGAAGTCTGCATTGTTGAGGCTTCTAACATAACAAGGACATGAAAGAGTATTGGAGTTGAGATCAGTTTCAGAAATAAGAGTATTTCGCTTAAGTAGCAACCACAGCTGTATCAGACTATCATTTTCCCAGAGGCCAAAGAGAGGCAGTGCTTTCTGGATAGGTCAGTGCACCAGCAAAGCCTCAAATAGTGTTTCAGCTGTGGCACTGTTCCAGGACAATATGTTGTGCTTGTCCCTGCCTCAGTCTCTCTGCCTCCTTCCAAGGCGTATGGAAGGAAGGTGCTCTGAAAGAGTTGAAGATATTATTAACAGTAACAAAAAAAACACTGCTAGTTTTAATATGAGAATTACATTCTCAGACTGCACTGTGTTTACATCTGCACTGGAAATTTCCCTGAAAGAAATGCACAAACCTCAGACAGTTACAGATTCTTATGGGGTGAAAAAAAGAAAATGGACCTTGCAAGAACCCAATAGTTCTTGTGATCAGAGTAACTCAGCAAGAGAGTAGTCAACCAGGTCCCTCCAACTGGGGGCTGATTCAGCATGGAAGCTCTCAGATTTACCATGCATAGTTCAAGGAGGCTTAAAAAACACAAGTCCAGGGAAACAGAGCAGGCTAGCTTGCTCATATGGTTGCTCTGATAATTAAGGCTTACAGAGAGTGCATGTTCCATGCTCAAATAATGCTCAAAAGAAGGCAGACAGAATGCAGCCTGTCTCTGGAAGGGTTTGACTCACATGCTGCTGAGTTATTCACAGCATGTGAGATGTGTGGAAGAGATCTTTTTATTTTGTTTTGGTTTACTGTTGATGGCAGAATCTTTTCTTTTGAAAACAGACTCCTAATGCATTGGGACAGCTGCCTGGGATACACCTCATTTAGCGGCAATTGTGTCTGTAATGTTTATAACCCTCCCACCGCCATCCAATATACAGTCATCATTTATCCTCTCATTTGCCTAACAGTGTTAAAATGCCCTTCCAGTGCTTTGTTTTGCTTACTTTTCTATTCCCTTGCTGTCCTCATGTCAGAGATGTCAAAACCTCTTTTGAACAACTGACATCTCTGTGTCGAGGACTTGTGACTGAAGGATTCTTTCTCCACTCTTTACCCTGAAGCCTCTTCCCCCTGTTTAATTACAAGTTTGGGAGTGTGAGACATCATCTATCATTCCTTGTTCATTATATTTAATAGATGCACATTTTGGGCTCTTCAACAAACTGACCAGACATATGGAGCATGTTAATCTGCTTGTGAAGTCTGCCCTTGCAAAATCAACAACACCACTGTCTCCACAGCTGAAATCTCAGGAATGAGGGGAAAAAAAAAAAAGGAAAAAAAGAATTAAACAAACCAAACGCCCACACTACAAAGCTCCTAGTATCATTCTTAATGATCATCTGTGCAGTAGTTTGTTGCACTTCAAATGTGACTGCTCTGTTGTAAAATCCTTTGCATAGACATGATGTCACCTTACATCTTTGCAACAGGTAAATTGCCCTGTGACTTGTTCCTGTTAGAAGATGGAGTAATTTCACATACGAATGAGTTTCCTCAGTCATAAAGTTCCTCAGGCTGGACTTTTGTGGTGATGTAATTTGTCTCTCTATACTACCTCACACCCTGCCCTCATTATCTACACTATTGCAGTGGCCTTCTTAAGGATCAGGTGTCACCACCCCATTTTAATTATGATATTCAGTTAGGTCTCTGCTTACTTATGAAGCCATTGGATCTATGTATCATGTTTAGTGCATCTTCCTAGCTTGGCTTGTGTAGTGCTCATCATAGTGTTTCCTGCTGGACCTCTTGCTAGGGTTTTAGGACTCTTCTCCATCTGGAAAAAAATACAGGCAATTCTGGTTATCAGATACACAAACTACAGTATATTTGAGACTTTCTGTGTGATGAGAGTTGGGTGGAGACATAGCCAGAAATTCAAGCAATGACAGATAAAACTCCTAGCCTCCAATAATTATATCAGGAATACAGGCAACTTCCCAGACAACTTTCACAAGATGATTATCTTGAAACAGAATATGAGCACAAACCTGCTTTTTATTCTATCCACAACTGATATGTGTGGCATTTGCAACTTCCACACAGCTAAGATTGAAAGCAACAGCCTTTCCCTTCAGGCACCCCAATAAAAACTGGCATTTATGAATAGGCACCCAACAATGCTTGGCCTAATAGCAGGGAGATTTGTTACCCTAATGCTTAATCTCAAGATCATATCCATGGTGCATCATAGACAGTACAGATAATCCCAGCCATTCAAGACAATAAAACTTTTCTATGAAGAAGTTCAGTAAACACAGGTCAGGTGGAATGATCCAGAAAAAAATGTTTAGTTTCCATTTTTCCTGTTCCTTAGCTTTGCCTAGAATAAAACAGATGCACAGTCAGCTCAGTGATTTTGAGTAATTCCTTGAGATTTTGAGTTTAGTTGAGCAGTAAAATTTAGTCTGGGGCATTAAAAGCACACAAGACTGAAGATGAGAAATTTGTAGAGTATGGCAAGTGTGAAAACTGGGACAAGAACTATGCTGGCAGTGGATTCATACGATTTACCTCTCACTAATCATAGAGGTAGCTTGAATAGCTCTCTCTTCTTTTGGTATTGTTTTCAGCGTGTCAAGCACCTGTGCCATCTGAGGTTCACCTTGAAAGTGTTGAAAAATATGTGCATGAAGCTTTGTTCCTAGGAGAGATCCCAGCAGGGGGTCTTGAAAATGTCTCAGAGCTTTGATGAGAAGGGTGATCAAGAAAGCAATGCATGGCCTGAAAATGAAAATGCAAGGTGATAGCCAAGTATTCCTTCCTCCTGGCCTAGGCTAGGTTTACAAGACTGGTCCTTTACAAAGTGGAGTATGCAAATCCATCTATTTCAAGGGTATTCCTGCCTACACAGAAAAAAAAAGGAAAAAGGCAAGGATAAAAATCAAATACTTGAGACACTTTATTACAACTGCATGTCAATCATAATTACTCTGGTATTAGTTGTTGCTGAATAAGCCTTTAGCTTCCATGCTGAGTAACATTAATTCTTTGGTAAAAAGTTAGGCTTATGGAGGGCTTCAGCTATAGTGTTCATCCCACCATTCTGCTGTAGGGGCTGCTTAGTTTATAAGGTGTAAACCAATGCTTTCTACTGCTTTCTTTCAGCTAGTTTGACAATGTGTATTGGCTGCTGGCCAAGCATTAATAGTACATAAGAACAGCTGTAGTGAATCGGATCAAAGGACCACCTGACCCAGGAACCAAAGAGTAACGAAAACAGTAAGAGATAGACAAACATGTATGAAGTTCCCTTGATAATAACCACTCTCCAGCCTAGGGATCTCGCAAATCAGGGGCTGTATCCACATCTCTGTGCTGAATAGCCCTCCAGAGACCTATCATCCTCTCCAAATGCATGTAATTGCTTTCTGGATCCAGTTATATTTTGCTCCTTGGCATGTTCAAAAGCTTCATTTGTTACAGGCTAATGAGCTTAATAAGCTGAAGCTGTGTTTTTATTGAAAGGTTAATGATTTCAAACATTTAAATAGTTAAAATCAAATCCTTAGTTGGGATGGGAGTTTTATAGGAAGGGGATAACAATCTGGGAAGGCTCCTGAGGATTTTTTTTTTTTTTTTTTTGAGATATTGTGTGTCTTGTGTCCTTCCTGACTGCTTAGTCTTGACTTACCAGAGAGGTGTTTCAGCTTGTACTGTTTCTGCTTTCACTTTTGTTGTGCTGGAACCATTTATTTTTTTCTCACAGGTTTTTTGTGTCTTAAGCTACAGTTAAGTTTTGCAACTCTTTAACATCTGTTCCTTAATTTTATGTGATTGATTTGTCTGCATGGAGTTTCTACTGTCTGTAATGTTGGTCAATCAATCCATCCACATCTTAGCATCTTGGGTTACTTCTTAAAAGTGTATTGTTTTGACCACTTAGGCTGTAATATTTTCATCACTACAGGTCAAATGACTGCTTTGTAACTAAAATACAGCTTTGCATTGTGACACCTGAGGAAAAACTACAAAAAGCTAAAATAAGGTACTCCTTATGTACTGGTTAGCAATAAAAAAAGCCCTACGTTTTGGAAATAGTTTGGTAGTATAGATGATAATGTCATCTCTGGACAATTAGAGGGTTTGCCTCTTCCAGGTGATTAAAAAGGAAAGGAACATGAAAAAGAGCAATTTCTGTGTTTCTGTTTCCAGGAACATTGGTTTCATGTGGTGCCCCAGTGAGCAGAGGAGAGAAATGAAGACAAATGGCAGCAAAATAATTCCAGAGGTGGCTTAATTGTAATGCCTTCATAAGGAAGTGCTCCATTGCTCTTGTTACTGAAATGTTGGATGTTCTGCCTCCCTGAACTGAACTGACCAACAAAAGCAGGTAAATGAAAGACTCTGTAGACCGTAAGTTGTAGTACAATTTTGTTAGGCATATTGTTTTATCAACATAAACCTTTTATATCCAGCTGACTACAGGGATAGCATATAAAGGCCCACTTGGAAAGCGTACTGAACTCAAAAGAGACTCCCATTGATTTAAATGGGCTTTAGACTGGTCCTGAAATGAAACCTGTCTCAAATTGCCAGTTGACAAAGATCCAGGATGGTGATTTTATTTGGAAGAAGCTGTGAAACAGAGAAGTAAAACGGGCAGGAGCAAAGCAATGGCAAAATAAAGATAGTAATTCAGGCTGGTAATTGGGAGAAAGCTGCTAACCAGCAGAGAAGAGTTCTGGAAGGCCTTTCAGAAGGACTAGCAAAGGGAAGAAATCTAACTGGTTTCAGACTGAATATTGATAATGAGACAGTTTCCATAGTTCTCCCACTTGCAGCAGCAGGGACCAGACTTCTGAAAGATTTTTCTCTCATCCTACAACCTTTCATTTGCATTCACATTCTTTCATGTGGTTTCAAATGTCTAGGATTTTTCCTCATGTAAACTAGCCCAGAGGGAAGGAGGACAGTTTCACTTTAAAAATCTCTTTTTCTTAGTTTTGTAAACACTGGAGGGGTAATGGTGCTGGAATCATTCCACTGGCTTCTGTTATGTCCAGTGCTTGTCCATCCTGATTTGAATGAGAACAGAACTAATTCTGTTCAGTGATTTTATACTTTTCAGCTCAGTTCTTCTAACTAACTGCACTTTCTGAAGTTAGCAGCCTGTTTTCCCAGGCAGTGTCTGCTGCCAGCAGTGGCAACACCCCGTGTTTAGAGTTAGTACCAAGGATTGGTGTGCAGACCAACCAAGGCCAATGCTGGATCTTGTGCACCACGTTGGAAGGTGCAGAAAGTGAAAGGCTGCACCTGCAGGGAGAAGCAGACAGGACAGGTGACCCCAAACTGACCAACAAGGGCTTCCATCCCATATACATCATATTCGGTATAAAGCTGAGGAATTGAGAGGGTCAAGCCTGCTTGGCTTCTTGCTCGCTTCCTCAATGGCCACCACCCAAGGAGGCCTCTGTCTGTTCTGCCTTCAATCCTGCTCTGTGCATTCCTGAATCACGTACCAGAATCCAGTTCCTGAACACAGCTACCCTCTGCCACCAGAATCAGTCTGGGACTCTCCCAGTGCCTGCTCCACAGCATCAGTCATGCTGGTGACATAATTGCCATTGGGGGGGGGGGGTGTTTGATACTGTTTTTGTATATATTTGTATATTTTTTTTTTTTTTTTCATTTTCATTAAAGCTGTTCTAGTTTCCCTTTCTAATCACTAAGTCTCTCTCCCTTATTCCCTTTCTATTCTCCTTTGGGGAGGGAAGGGAGTTAACAGAGAGCATCTGTTATAGGTCTAGCAGGCCACCCTCACCCTAAATTGTGGCATTGTCTCTGATAACACCATTTTCCAATCAGCTTTTGTTGGTTTCAGGATGTGGAGGAAGCACAGGATAGCATAGCACACATTCCTAGGATCTGATAAGCACAGCTTCAGTTTTCTGTTCCACTCCAGTCTTATTCATTAAGACTGTGAACAAGTCAGAGAAATCTTGCCATACCTTAGCACCTACTTTATGGCAAAAGATGTAGACATGTTTCCCCCCTCCATGGGCAGCTCCAAGGACATTCTCAGTGTCTATAATCTATAGAAATTAAAATAATATGACTTAAATGGGAGGCGGTTGTACTGTCATAATTTATTACTCATGGTGAGAGAACAAACAGCTTCCATAGCCATGATTTGTTTATGCCACAGTGTTCCACCTCAAAAGGCCTCTGGTTTGATTTTTCACTGCTAACCAGACTTCAAGGCTGGGAGGTACATCCCATTTCATTTGTCTAAATGGGAGTTGCAGAACCCAAGCAATAAGCCCTGTGGGGAAGATAGGAAGTTTTCCTTGGGAAAACTGCAGAGGATTTTGGCAAGGGAGAGGAACTGGCCATTAAAACTCAAGCCATTTCAACTAAGGCAACAGAGTGCATAGTACACTGAGGCTGATCCTTTATTTTTAAATGTAGATGAATGGCGTTAAAACCTAATCATATTCTGAAAAGAGCACTTAAAGTATTGCACTGAAGGCCACTCAAAATGGGAGGAAAGAAAGGAAGAAACAAGGGGGATATTAGTCCTTAAAAAAATGGAAAGGCTGAAAGGGTAGCTCTTTTTCCTCGAGCTAAGGAATAGAGGAGGCTGTCTAATCCTGCAAAGAAGAAAAGCCTGAAATATCCTGAGAGGCAATGTTGCTTTTTTTTTTTTTTTTTTTTTTTTTAAATGTACACAGCTAGCTGATAACCAAAGGCAACAGAAGAAACAGTGAAAGGGAACAGCAGAAAACTGAGATTCAGAGGGAACAGATACCTAAAAGTTAGGGACCCTGCGGGTATGTGGTTTAACCAGACCACTAAGGAGTTTTCCACTGTAGAGCCTCAGATGCCGAATTAAATCGGCACACATAACATCAAGCTGTGGCCATTGTCTTTAGGCACTTATTTTGCCCACTGCAAAATGCAAATTAAGATGACTAGTCTTAACCCTTTTCTGCTGTTGTCTAAGCTATATTAAAATGCAAATTCTTTTGCTTTTTCTGCAGGCACACCACCACCTGCCACTGGAGCATGGCTATGTGAGCCATGAATCTCAGGCATGTGATAGAGCCATCAGTCACAGAATCCCATAATCACTTTAGTACATTCCCTAGTTCTGGAGGAGTGCCTGATACCACATGGGGTTTAGTGAATGGTCAGTGCTCCACACGCTTGGAAGAGATTCATTTTCCTGCAGCTCCAATTGGCTGTGCCTAACATAGAAAAACATCACAGGGTTTCTCCTGGTTTCTCTGGGAAACTCAGCTCTTAATGGAACAGTCCCAGTATTACTGGGAGCAGCATATTTGACATGTATGTGGTCTGGCAAGTTTTCCTCTTGTATAAACAAGCCTGGGATTTGCTTAGCACCTGCTGCTCTTTTTACAGTGCCAATTTATACCTCAGTAGGAATGTTTTCATATAATGCAGTAGCTTAAGGAAGTGTTTTAATTTTGCAGTGCTTATCTATCTACCATTCAGATCACACAAATAATGTGGATGTTGCTCCACTCAAATCTATATAATCCATTAAATTATTCTGATGTGCAAGTATTTAATAAATTCTGTTTTATTTCTTTTAATAATACCCCTCTCCACAGCATTATCTGAAGAATTAAAAATTAAAACAAACTATACAAAAAGACATCGAATACATTATTTCTTTTACTTCCATATATATTCCCGAGAGTTTATTTAGCTGGGATTATTTTGTAGGATTATTTAAAGGCATACAGATTAGGAATATTCTGCCTAGCATAAAAGTCTAGTGTAATTAAAACAAAACTGTGTAAATGCAGGTGTTGAGCTTCCCAGTAAACCCATGGTACAGTCTGAAAGCTATCCGTCATTGTCAGCTTCACTACTTTTGGCTGTCTCAGAACTGGAAAGTCTTGCGTGAATTGTAACCTGGTTTGTTTAATGGAGATCATGTACGAAATTAACGTTTCCAGTGATAGGGCTTTGAAAGTGAATCTAAAGCTCTTAAGAAACTGGGTTCCTGTAGATGCTGGAGTCACAGAGGGAGCTAACGAACCTAGCAGGCACTGATTTGATGGCAATGCATGGAGAAGACAAGGAAATGGAGACAATGTATTTCCAGTCACTGGGATTTAGTATTAAACATCTTAAAAGATCCATCCACCATTTGTCTGTTTGTATTTCATTCCTAGGATGTCTTTCATGTGCTTTAATGAAGTCTTGTCAGTATAATATGGAGTTTTGTCTCTGGAACTGTCCTGTGTGCAAGGAATTTGTTTCTCATTCATTTTTTCAGCATGAGTGACTGCTGGATGCCTATTAGGTTTTTCTTGTTTTTTCCTCACAGTCAGAACTGTGCCATGTGCCACACTCCCAGAAGCATTTTGTATTGATCTTCAGCACAAACTAGCATCTGGAATTGAATGGTGGCCCTAAGAGGTGACTCACAACTGTAGTGGAGTTGGAATCAAAGGCCTAAATTCTTCCTGCCTCTCTTTAGTGTCTAATTAAGGAGTTTCATTTCTTCTATTGTCAGGAGGCACTTCAGAGGGTTCTGAAGGATTGGCCATGCCTTGCATTGTTTTCTAGAAGTGCCTCTCTTTCTCTTTTAATTACCAGAAAAGATGACTTGGGATGAAACTGGCTTCCAGTGCAGGAGGTATAGGAAAGTATCTAAAGTCATGTGGAAGCATCTGGAGTCATATGGAATGAAACTGGGCTACAGCCAGCAGCTGGGATACTTTGGAAGCTCGCACTTCTGAGGCTGTGTGTGCTCGGCAATGAGCTGGACACTCGTGTCAGACAAGGTTCAAGCACAGGTCATTATCATTGCCACTGATACAAGACTGACTGTCCACAGGCTTGAAACACAATCCTGCTCCTGCAGTGATCCCGTTTCTTGGGGGTTATCAGAACTGATCATGGAAAACTCCTTCTACTACAAAAGATGGGTTTTTTTAATAATACTTTTTCTGGGTTTTGAGGAGGAGAAAGGTTAAACTGTAACATTTAAGTAGGTTTGCAAGAAAAAATTAAACCTTTGTCTTGTTTTGGTTTTTATTATATTCAACTGGTGACCTACGTTCTTGACTCTATGCTTTTCTGATGTCCCCTTTTCAGGGCTCAATATACATTGCTTCCCTTGTAGGTTCTTTTGTCTAGAGTTCTCCATGCCATGCACTTGGATCTCATATTTTTGCTATAATAATTCCATCTCTCTACTTAATTAAAAAGGAATCAGCTATCTCGTCTTCCAGATTGTTTCTCCCTAAGCCAAAATCTTTCCTGTTGAGTCAGCCTCCCAAATGACTCTAGATCATGACCAAAGATGGCACATCTATTAGGTCTGCAATGGGTATCGGAGACAAGTGGGAAAATATGTGGGAGGTAGCTGAATGCCACTGACTGCAGCTGACAAACCTAAGTGGATTATATGCCAGGTGAATGGATGTGCCGTCAGTAGTCCCTAAGATGCTTCAGGGAAGCTGGCACGTCATCATGCATTTTGCTTGACTCACCAGGACTAAGGGCATTTTGTTAGAAATTCAGTGCAAAAGATAAGCAGACAAGCTGAACAAATTGTTCTCATTTATAGGAAACAGAGAGCTAGAAACTGAATTATAACAAATAGATTTCTGAGTTCCCACGGTATTCACAAATGTTACTTTTTTTCCCCCTTGTTTGTGTGGTTCCTTGTAATTTAGCAACAATGCTCCTCAAAGCTCCCCTTTTATCATGGAGACATAATTTTAATAGTATTCTTATCTAGCCTGCAACACACCATGTTTTTCATTTTTCTTCCTAGACTCAGAATATATGGTACGTGTTGACTTAGCCACACATGCAGTTCTTCCCTTGTCACCTGCTCCAAATCCCACATGCCTCTCCAAATGAATGTGTAAGACCCAACCACACAAATCACTGAACTCCCTACACAGTGCATTCAGGCACTCATTTATTCTAAAGTGATGATACCCAAGTGAAGGGTTTGAAACATGCAATGCTATCCTCCACCAGATGCTGGGCTAGTTTCAATGCAAATAAACACCCAAAGGGAAAACAAGATGATGGAATATAATACACTGCTGAGATATGGTCTAGATATTGTGTACAACCAAACTTGCTTGTGGTTTCAGATTTTTTTCAAGTTTCCAGCACAATTTAATTCTTACCCTTTTGTGATAGTATGTCCTGCTGAGTGCAATATTCTTGCAAACTTCCTTTTTTCCCCTTGACTTGCTCATATTTATCCTCAGAGTAACAAGGATATATATTTGTCTGCATATTTTTACTTTTCCTGCTGGAAATGTTTATGCTCCCTGCATAGAGCAGGATGGCAGCTCCTCACTGTTACTAAGTCTTCAGGGGACAGGACAGAGAGATGAATGCAGTGGGTTTTTGGCTGTCTGCTATGAGTGCTGTCACTCATGGTGAACCTCCAAATTTTTCACCCAATATCTCTTCTCAGGTGGCTGACAAAAACCTTACCTGAGATGGATCAGTCTGAGAAGACTAAAAATTGGACTGAAAATTGGGTGAATATCTGGAGACCCTTTACATGGGCACATAGCCTTAGGGGACATGGGAGGAGAAGCCAAAAGACTTCATGACAGTTTTCTTCCATGCAACAAAAGGAGAAGGACAGAATGAGAAGAGGATGTTTCCCTTCATCTCTCTTTGTTCCTCCCTCAAAAATATTCCCCCCTCCATCATCTTAATGTATCGTAAATACCCTTTGCCACCTCAGACTTTTCTACACTTTCTGGTCCTTTACTCTCTCCCCCCCCTCGCCCCCAGTTACATACTCGATGTCAAGTCCTGTTCTGCAGCTTTCCCTCTTTCTTCTCATTCAGTCTGTCCCTAGATTTCCATTTATCCTTTCCTAGGTTCCCTTCTCTAGTCTTAGACCCTCCATCTGCAAAATCAATCTCCCTTCCATTGACTAAATAGCTATCAGAAGGTTTATAATTGGTTTGCAGACATTCAAAGAAGAGTCTTGCTGTTGAGACAATTCAGACAAGAGAAAGACACTGATCATCAGTAAACTTCCTCTAAACACACACAGAAAAATGTGGAACTAAGCTGAGATCATTCTGCTCATTTTTAATGACTGAAAGAAGTTTTAGGAAGTACAAAGTATGGAGGATTTCCAACAGAAAGAAATGCTTAACAGTACTTCTAATGCTGGCTTTCTGCAGGCAGCTCCAGATAAACTGAACAAGCTACAAAAATAATTGCTTAAGGGAAAAAAAAACTTCACAAGGGTTTCTAACCATGCCTAACCAGGACTCAGTGCAACAGCATTTCACTTTTATGATATTTACTAGGTTTGCGGTTAAAAGACTTCCATCACGCAGATGATTTCAGACAGGCATCCATGGTACATTATTCTAAGGAGAAGGGGAATTAAAGCAGAAGTACACCATTCCATCCTTCAGTGTAACAGAAAATCCCACGTTCCTGCTGTGACACTGAGCTGACGTCTCAGTTATAGAAACAACATTGTGATGAAAGGACGGGGTACTTCTTAATGCCCGTTTACTGAGGAAATCATGAAAGAAATAGAAATTGTGAGAAAAATAACTATTTATTTTCTTTTAATTGCTAGCATGAAATACAATACAGTATAATGTTTTGCAGAGGTTTTAGATGGCCTCTTGCTAAGGTTAGTATTTTAATCATTCTACAAATGCTTAAACAAATGAACAGAGTTATTATATAGACAGATATGCATTGATTTTTAGAAATCACAAACTATGTTTTAGAGAGCTGTGAGTAAATGAGAGAGCATGACATCTTGATCTAATTTGTGAAAAAAAAATTCTCTTTAGGCAAAATTTGCCTTACAGACTATATGTCCTCCACAACACAGTATGTTTTGTCCTCTTGAAAAGGATGTTTAGGCTACACAGAATGATGGTTTGTGAAAATCACCCTGTTCTGGAATATAAAATGCAGAGGAAAAAAGGAAAGCACAGGAAATGAATCACCTGTGAAACAAGGCAGAGCAAAATCACAAACTCAAACCCCTGTGCTATTTGTTTTTTTGAAGGGAGGATTATTTTGCAGATTGCTTCATCAAAATAGGCATAGATAAAATCCCTGATCAAATTTTTTTTCTAGACATGCTTTTATGGTGTAGAAATTCCTTTAAAAATGTATGAACTTGCTGCTAAAAGCACAGAAAATAATACAAATTAAAGCAGTCATTGTCTGTGACTTGCAGAGTCACTGGGCACTCCGCCTTAGGGGGTTTGCCAGGAAAGGAGCAAATTCAGGGTCTTGATTAATTGGGGTCTTAGAGGTGAGGTGGAACAGAAAAGCCTAACAGATGAATACGTGGGGATACAATAGGAAAAGAAAATGCAACCACATGAATAACTATCCCTTCTGGATGTTAAAGTATCTCTGCTTGGGTTTCAAAGGGTTTGTCAGGTGAATGTGTCTCATCTTGGGCTACCAACTGTGATCTAACACCTCTTGAAGGTGGAGCTATTATTTTTACCAGATATTTTCACAAAGGAATGTACCCTCAGAAAAGAAAAGAAAAGATAGTAATAAGGCTGTTTCTGAAATGTTTTGGGTTGCTATGAGTTTTGCATAAAAGTGAAAAGGAGTTAATTTTTGAAAGAAAAAAAAAAAAAAGCATGGCTTCTGTTATATCGCTGAATTCTTTCTTCTTGACCAAACGAAGGCTCAGCAGAGAATGCAGGTTAACACTGAGAGATTTCAACACTCACCTCCCTGCGGTCATTACTAAAATAAATCATCTCTCTGCATATATTGAAAAAAACCAATTTTCATTGCTTTTTCATTGAATCTTGCATTATTACAGCTGCTAACAATCCATTTTTATGCTAGGAAGTTGCTCACAGCATGACTGTGCCGTGGCCTCTACTGGTTGGTGCACAGCACCAGGCACATCCTCCAAAGGGTATATTCATTCTTTGCTACGAGAAAACATTGGCACAAAAGGACTGAATGAGATACGCTCGGTTTGGTTTTCCTATGCAATCTCTCGGCTCCATCCTTTTCTCAACGAGGTTTAAACTCCCTCTAGTGAGTTTTGAAGTCATCTGCGGGAATTAGTCATATAATGGAAGGCTTTTCTCTTTGGCTTTTGTTGAAGAGGAGAAATTGAGCTGCAAATCACTCCGCTCTGTTCTAGTGTTTGTAAATGGAAACTTCATACTGATGCAAAAAATTTTATTTATGCTTATGTGAGGGATAGGAGAGTAGGAGTAGGGACACCACCTTTGGATGTCTTCATTATGATAGTTGCTGGAAGCATTGACACTCTGGCCCTGATCATTTCCTCACCTCAGGACTTCTCCATGTCCCACAGGGCTCCCTCCAGCTGGCACTGGGTCTTCACTGGCTCCCTGTCCTCATTTCTATCCACTGAGACCACTTGGCCCAGTTCTGTCTGCAAATCAAGAAAAAAAGGAGTAGGGTTTTACATAGTTTTAACTAAAGTTTTCTTGCTATCTTTCATGACAAGCTGATGAAGGATATGGTTCAAAAATATTCAGTGCATAAATAGGGATCTTGAGGCATGTCAGCTTTGAAATGAAGCCTAACACCCTCTAGTAGTTAAATGGAGCAACAGAAATTTCAGTGAAATTTTTAAAAATTGACAGTCTGGCCCTAAATATTATTCTCCTTTTTTTTTTTTTTTTTTTTTTTTAAGTGGGGAAACGAGTCCGTTACTGAATCTTGAAATCTTCTGCAAACATCTTACTGTAAAGGAAACTTTGGTATTTCTTCCTCTGTGCCACTGGTGGTTGTAATTGTACAGCACCTTAGCAGGTGGCAAATTCCTATGC
The DNA here is from genome assembly GCA_033439905.1 of Ceryle rudis. NCBI lineage: Eukaryota > Metazoa > Chordata > Aves > Coraciiformes > Cerylidae > Ceryle > Ceryle rudis. Next base: position 36,977 of record JAAGNO010011975.1, read on the forward strand.
CCAGAAAAAAAGAATAAGAGAAAGATGGAGAATAATTCATGGTCTTACTAAAGGAAACAGCCTCAGAAACAGCTTGCTAGGGGATAACTGCCATGGACTCCCAGCCTATGTCGTACATATTTCAGATCCATCAATATTTTCCTTTGCAGAGACACCAGCGTGGGAGTACTGAAAGAAAGAGGAAATAAACAGGCTGTGTTAGTTTGTCTGGCTTCCTGGAAAGTGCTAAATTGCTCAGATGCTGCTGGGGCCTTTGCTGAACACACAGCTCTGGGGAGTCAGCTCAGCCTATCTCACTGATGGACTGTCTCTCTGTGGGTACAAAGCACCCATTTTATAAATGTAGCATAACAACACCAGCACCTACAAGCCAGGTCCCCCAGAACTCTTAAGTGGTTTTTTGCATTACATGTTGTATCTTTGAGATTCATTATGGAGTATTTCATGGCTCTTCTAGTTTTAAGTCTTTAAGATACAATGTCCAGTTTTATTTTTTTTTACAGCTTTTTTTTCCAAAACCATAAGAATTATTAAGTCTGTACTTTGTAGAAGAGTGAATCACATGAAATCCACATACTCCTGGAGGTGAGGTTTTATGAAAAATCATTGAGTTACTCTGAGATTCATTAGTGTTATCAGCTTTGATACGAGAGTCTCCATAATCCTGTCAGTGAATTTAAGGCCAAATCTAAGGTAAAGCAAACTAAACAAGTGCCTCAGGCAGGAGCCTGCAGAGGGTTATAAAACTGTTATTGCCTACTCAGATGATGCTAGTGCTGTGGAAAGCTGGGCTGACAGCTGACAACTGGGCAGCCCTGGGAAAAGCCAGTGGTTGCCTATAGGTGAATAAGCTCCCAGTTGTGTTAAATGAGAATAGGGCTTAGCCAACAGGTCCTCACCTGAAACCCTCCTGACAAGTCTGAGGAAGAGTGCCTTCTGAGAAAGGTCTTCTCTTAGCTCTGCTTCTGTTGCTCATTGAAAACAAACATTTCTCTCTCTGTTACTTTCTCCACCATAATTTAAAGTTCATTTTGGTGTGTGTAGTCTTGTCCCACAGCAACAGGTAGATTGAAGGTGTTTAGAACAAGTAGATGTTTTTTTGTTCTGTTGATCCTGAAAGGAAAACAGAAAAGAGAATATATCTGTAAAGGAGAGAAGTGGTACTAGTGGGTGTATTTCTGTCAGTAGTAAGTTACATGAAACTAAAACTGTTTCTGTGAGAAATCTCTGAGTGCCTTCCTCTTGGGTAGCAAACAAGCAAAGTGACAGGCTGTGAAACACAAGGTACTGTTTGCTTTCATTAGGGTTTATTTCCCATTGCACCTTATCTGAGAACAACTTCCTAATTCAAAATGGCATAGGCAGAGCTGTAGAGTGTTTCCTCGTATGTCTAAAATAAGATTTGGGGCTTTGTTTTTACTTGCTTTTCCTCAAAATTTTTAGACCGGTTAAATAGAGATTCACAAGGTATTATTACTGCTCTGCTCTGCAGGCATCTGTGAATACTGCAGCTACTCCACTAGCTATACCTTGTCTTTCTCCCAGTTAATCTAAGCTGCACAGACAAGACATATCAATTAAACCATGATTTTGAGCTGAATTGCTTCCAGCCATATGGCAAAGGTAAGATATCACCATCTTCCCATAGTAACCAAGCCTCTCTGCTAGGGCACAGAGGATGAAACCAAGATCTTTCTGTCTTTTTGCTTGCAGGTCAGCATTTGCTTTTTCAGTTTGGCCACAGCCCAGGCCCTGCTGTCAGCTGAACTGGCCATGGATCCTGGTTCACACTGTCTGGCGTGTGGCCTTGGGTTCTCGCCCATGATAGCAGGGTTGCTGCAGAGGTGAAGACAGCAGACACCCAGGCAGCACACCTTGGGCACAGCTCCCACCGGACACACCTATATGGATGAGAAGCCTTGAGATAGCTTTGCTTGGGAAAGGTGAAGGCATGTCTAAAACATAACCTGTAAAAAGCCCTAACAATCTTTCTTGCAGTCATTCAAAATGGCACAGAGGTAATTACCACTAACACTTCATGAGGTGTTCCTTTGGACATCAGCACTGCAATGGATGCTTTTGCGATGTAAACACAAGTGGTGGTGACTGCAACAATTGAAATATGCAGTGGTGTTTCTATTAGCAGGTGTCCTAGTAAGGTTTGAAGTAGACAAGTTTTACTAAAAAGAGTCTTACAATCACAGTGGCCAGCCCCCTATTTTGTTGACAACTATAAAAACATCTGGTTGAAAACATGATTCTACTCAAAAGAAGAATCTATGATCAACAGTAATCAAAAGTGTTTTGATGAAAAAATGCTGAGTTTATGTCAGAAATCTAAAAGCTTGATTTTCTGGATTTCCATCCAATTTAAAATGGAAATGACTGTTTAATCAAGAAAATATTTGGAGAAAAAAATCTCAGCCATCTGTATTTACATCTCTTTGATGACAGGTTCTTTTCTTTCCTGAAGAGCTTGTCTCAACATCAAGTTGTGCTGGAATAAGCTATTCAGGACCAGCCACTTTTTTCTGGATAGCGCTATGTGCGAATTTTCTTACTCAGTAAGAGCCATACACGTTTGCACATATCTTGTACTAACTCGACAATTTGTGTATCAGGGACAGGAACAGAGGGGCCACTGATGTGATTTACTCAGATGTTTCCTTCATGACCAGTAGGAGAGCAGGCTGCAAAATTAATTCTCTCTAATGATAAGGGGTTAAGAAAAGATGGGACAAAAATATTCCAGAAAGTATAGAGGAAGACTTTTCTTCTCTTTGATGTGAGAAAGCAGAGTTAGCCTCTACTATTTTCCTACATACTGATGAGACAGAGCCCCTTAACAATTGTATGGGCTCCTCTGGAAGAGCTTTCTTTCTGCAGACATCCTTCTTAGTGACAGCATGGCAGTGTCCAGGAGCAAGTTAGGCTTCCTGATGACTGACTGCCACCCACTGCTGCCTTGACAGACCACGTGTGTAAAAAGTCAGTGGTCGTCTGCTCTACCACATCAGCTCCCAGGTAGGGAGTCCTAACTGCTTTGAGAGTGCTCTCCAAACATGTCCAGGATTACTCCTCCAGCAACACCTGAACACACAGAAGGATTTTACATTTTAGGACACATTCTTACAGTGCTTCAGAAAGGCAAATGGGGATATCTTCTCTGCATCTAATCCCCTCCCACACCACCACTTAAATCATTCACAATGTCACTTAGCTCAATTGTTCTGTTACAAGTATGATTTGAAAGAGAAACGTATGTTTTACATTATTTACTTTCTTTTCATTAGATGTTGACTAGAGCATCCTGCTACTTTAACATGCAAACTTATCACCCGCCCTTTAAGCTTACCCCCCTCCCTCCCATAAAATGCCTCTGATAATCACAAACCCAAGAAAATATACACATACACTTTCTGTTACTTCATTTCTAATAACATTTTCTGCTCTGATTTTATTTTGTTAGTCTCTTTTTACATTTAATTTGGCAACTGACCAATTTAAATGATGCTCTATTTATGCTTTTTAGAAAATGATTTTGGCTTTGAATTCTTAACATTTCATTCATGGTTATTTGTTCTTGTATTTAGTACATATCCAGCTTGCCTGCTTTGTAACTTCCAAATGAGAATATTATAAATGCCTGGAGGCTTATTAGATCTTGGGCTCTTTTTTTTTTTTAATTCAAATATGAGACACATTTTTAATATTCAGTTTTTCATGCATCTGAACCAATGACTTACCAGGGTGCATTGTGACTAATGTACTGAGGAAAATATTTTCTCTGCATGATGATCTCAGGGAGACAGAGTGTGTGTGTGTTTCTCTCTACACATTTGTGTGACTGTTGGTTATTCTTCAAGATCTGTCAATTCACATGTGAACTCTATATTCGCACAGGCATATCTACCAATTTCTTTCTCTAAGTAAAGGATCTAATGTCCAGTGAAGAAGTGGCAGCTGTCCAAGGCCAAGTACATCAAGTAAAATCACAAAAAGCCCTAAAATAGGAGCATGGAGCAAAAATTTCTCAATGAAACAGTCTGTTCTGAAACTAGATAGATATAAAGGTCCCTTCTGACATCAGATTACATGCATGTGGGAAATCCATCTTCCTGCTAATTGTGAACCATGCTTTTCTTTAGAAGTAGTTTCATTAACCCCTTGAGCAAGCAAGAAAACAACATGCAGAAAAGCTCACGCCTAAAATGTTAGAACTAAAGCTTCCTTCTTTACTCAGCTTCAAAAGCATCTTATTCCACTAATATTCCCCTTTAACATATGAAAGCTGCTGCTACAACTCTACTTGAGTAAAGTTCTAAAACTTCCAAGAATGATTTTGTTCAAAGTTACTGGGATAAAATTGAAAATAGCAGATAGAGTCTTCTGAAATTTCCTTTGAAAGGTTGTCCTGATTTACCATACGGACAGCATGACTCTCGACACGGCAGTGATGTAAAAATACCTTTGCTGTCTTCTGGGTTACTGTCACAGTTGGACAGTGCTTGTTCATTTCATCCTCTTCTTAGATTCTGTGGTGGTTTTGCTTGATGTAATTTATAATTTGATGTGTTAAAATCCTTCTCCAAGTTTGTAGGCAACATTCCTTATTTTCAATCATAAATTGTCATGTCCTACTAACAAATTAAGTTGATTGCATCATATCCTATCACCTTCAAAAAATGGCTAAGCTCTGTCTATGCCATTAAGAGCATTTGACAGTGTAGAGAGCTATCATTATAGGCCTCTCTTACTTTTACAGATTAAATAGACCTCATTTCTGTTGCCTTTCTCTATAGGTCATGTTTCCTCAACCTCTTATTACCCATGTTGCTTTCTTTTGGACTTCTCCATTTTGTCTAAATGTCTGTTAATGTAGGATGTCTAAAATTATACCCTACCACACGACCTCATGGGGACATTGAAATAATTACATTGCAGGTCCTTCATTTCAGCAACAGGAAAAAAAAAAAAGGTCCTGTGAAGGTTATTAAGTACAGAAGGACCACCTTCCCCAGGCTTCAAATTGGTGGCTGCCAAGAGCTTATTTTGGAAAGCGGTCTACCTTTTTAACAGCAGTGTTCTACTGAATCCCATTCATCTTGTGGCCTACAAAAATCCTCAGAGCCTGATCTGCAGCCTGGCTGCACAGCCTGCTCCTCCTCACTGCACTTTACTGAGTCTGCTTTTTTCTTTCTCACTGGGATATCTTGCACATATCTGCTCTGAATTTAATCTGATTCATTACAGTCCAGCTCCTTCCTATATAAACATCATCTACCAAAGACAGAGAAATGAGCTGCTTCTTTCCATAGGGTGATTGTTCCCCTGTTACACATTTGACATATATTTTTAAACCTCAGTTGTGCATACAGTGAGGACTGAAAAAATGGAGCCTTTGCAACAGGGTTAGTAAATATGCTGTGTAATTTAGATGTGTAAAACAGAGATCTACAGGTCTGGCCATCTGTTTTGACTTGTCTGGCTAGGACAAATGCCCCACAACAAGCATATGTTTAATGCTTGGATGTGGTCTCTGGTTTGTCAATGTTCAGATCCATCTGTCTGAGGGGCATGGTGCCCATTACACGTTGCTGAGGCACTTGGCACCACTTTGGGCACAGAGAGGCTTGTGAAGGCAGTCCACACAGGCTTGATGGGTTGCATCTGTTCTTCTGGATTTCCCACTGATGTGTTTTCCGGCTATTCCAGCACAGCTGCCACATGTCTAGTGTTTGCCTGATGTCTGCTGAAAGTCCCATGCCAAGAAAAAACAACAAGGAGTACGGAGAGACCTGGAAAGCAAGTCGGCAACTGGCTTTCTTGGTCTGGGCTACAGGGAATTCAGCTGAGTGCGTTAAAAGCAGAATCACCTTTCCCAAAAGCACTGGTGCTCTGCCAGACTTGATGGAGCAACTGGATGTTGGAAGAGAAGACAGAGCTGTCACCTCAGAGGGAATCTTGTCACTGCAGCAGAGATCCACATAGTCCTGTTGGCTTTATTCCTAAAAAACACATTCCAAGGGCTTTTCCACAGATCTAACCTCTGCTCTAAGCAAGTTAACTATGGTATTGATTTTGTGCTCCTAGGTATTACCTGAGTTAGTGTTGGTATACTTGGAAATGTAAGAACGACCATAAAGGATCAGAAAACAAGGCTGTCAAACCTGGTATCTTTTCTTTATCCCCATGCCCAGGTGTGAATGAAACAGCAGTCACAGGATACTGCTGGCCACAAAATCTTAGCTTCCAGTGACCTCCATCACAGGCACTCCCCAAGCCAGAAGTATTGTCTTCTTATTTCATAGTTCTCAAAGGATTTCTACACATGAACTTGTACAGTTGTTTTTGCACATGAGCCAGTCTAAATAACCAGTTTTCCATGACAAGGAGTCCCACCAATGAAGCACACAGTGCCTGAAGAATGACTGCGGTCTACCTATATCTAAGACATAGAATACCGCTTTATTCACTTTGTACTTCAACATCCTTGGTGCCTAAATAAACTATGTGTTTCCTAGGATGCTGAGAGCATGGCAGTGCCTGAAGTATGCAAACACCATAAACTCAGAATGCTTCCAGTCCACAGAGGTTATTGCTTTTGCTTGACCTTGTATATCCTTGGCTACACAGTGATTCAGCTTCAGAAGAAAGAGCGAAGCTGCTTTCCTCACCCCACTCTAAATGTCTGTTAAACTAGTGATCAAGCTCAGGTTAGGGAAAAAGTGAGTTCAAATCCAGGCAGGCTGAGAGGAGCTAATGACCTTAAGTCTCAAAATTCTCGGACAGGCCCCTAAGCCATTTGTTGGAAAGTTTGGGACTTTTCTTGTTACTTTCCCCAGAAAGAGCTGAAACAGATGATTTCCTTCTGCAGTCAGCCTGAAAGTCTGAAGTCGAATATAATCAGCAACCACGTTAAATGAAGGAATCTCTCCCTTTGCCATAATTAAAATAATAAATACAGTGATTGATTATTTGTACATCAATGCAATGTTTTGCAGTAGCAGCTGTGCACCCTGTGAGACAAGAACTTACAAGCACAGAATAAGAAGGGTTATGTTTGTGTTAAAAGCCATTCCTTGTTCTTCTACCCTACCTATATAAGAATTGAACTATTTGCAGAAGGTCATAAAGGCTTGTGCCAAACTCAGAAATTCACCTCAGGTTTGGCTTAGGTTTGAATATCAATATTACTGTGTCTGTTTGTACATGAGGAAAATGCATTCCATAGGAAAATTAATTTAGGTATGAGTTTTGTCATTGCTGATAAAGAAAAATGGAGATATAGCAAGATAAAAGCCTATTTAGGTACGAGATGTTATCAGGCATCCTGTGTACTGTCCACAGCCTATCTAGGCCAGAGAGGATATAATACATTCATAAAACTGAGAGGAATTTGACAGTCCAGTCATGATGTTTCTCCAGGTAACATACATTTACTTAGCTGAAGGTCTTTCTGACTCAAGCATCTGGCATGGATTTATCACAAAAAAAACCCCAGGTTTGACCTCAAAGCTGGAGTAACACCTGAAAACTTAACTTAGATAAAGATGGCAGGATTTGAAGAAGAGGTACTTTAGCTACAAGAATGAGAAAGGAGTCTGAATTTGTTGAATAACTGTCACCTTTGACTATTTTTTAATGGCCTCCTTTGAATGGCTGCTGAGCTGGGAAACTCAGTCTGTGCTTGCACAGAAGCTTTTACATCTATCAAAGGTGTCTATTTCTTGTATGTGTTTGTTTAAGGTAGTACTTACCAATCTTGGAGGCTGTTGATACAAGATATGAGCAACTGAGGCTTAGGGTAAAGGGGAAGATAAAACTGAGATGCAAGGGGAAGCTCTCCCAGTGTAGTGATTTCAAATTCCAGTATCATCTGAATGGCACAAAGACCTTTCTTCTGTAAGACTGAATAGTTTAGTCCTGACGGCCCAGTATTCCCTACCCCCCACCCTGGATAGTCAGATCACTGCTTCATCACTTAGATATTAATTTTGTGCTTCATTTCCCCCCCTCTTTGCTGTTCATCATTTTGTCAAATCTTTTTGATTTAACAAAAACTGTCCATTGATCCATGATTGACAAACACATTTTTAAAGGAGCCAAACCCTGCAAGCAATCATTAGTAGCTCCAAATGCAGTCTAAAAAAAAAAAAAAAAAGTATTTGTAGTTTGTGTGTTTGTTTTTTTAAATTAGGGTAAATGTTTTCCATTAAAGTTTCCAAACAGGAATGCAGAAAACAAGGAGAGATAATAATAGTAAAAAAAAAAAAAACAAAAAAACCCAAAAAACAAAAAAACCCCACATTCTGTATTTCTTGGAATAGAAGCAATTTCAGTTATTGTACAGATTAAACTCCCTCCTAAGGTATACACAGAAATACTGGAGATTTAGCAGAGGACAGTGGTGAGAAAGCCCATCTCACCAGAGTGGATATCTCTTTGTCCTATTCTTCCCAGGTTTCTGTCAAAAGTTTAGGGAGAAATACCTACTGAGGAAAAGTGAAGGCTAGACCAGATCTGGACACTGGGTTTCTTATTACTCTAAAATTTAGTTCTTCTATTCCTTGAAAACTGTCTATTTCAAAGAAGGAGCTGTCTTTCTTGTATTTAGCTATCATTTACAAGTGTCTCCCATTTGATTTCTATAAATTATTCATCATTTGCAGATGGAGTCCAAGCCATCAATCACAAATACCAAGCTATTGAAAGCCAGAACCTGATCCAACAGTTACAAGTCTGTATGCTCCAACTGGAAAGGCATCAAATGCCTGGTTAGAATAAGATGAATGTGAAATCCTCAATTGGAAATAATCCATTAACAGGGATTCCAAATTTATTCCTTCCTCTCATAAATTTATTTGATGAATGTATTTGGAAAGCTGGAGATAAAATGGAGAAGTGTATAAAAAACCCTTGTGCTCAAGCCTCCAGGTGCCATAGATTTAGGTACAGTTCCTATAGACTTCCTGTTTCACATTAGGCAAACCAGTTAAACTATTTTTTTGCCTTAGCTCCCACTTCAAATGGGAATGGATAATAAAGAAAAGATGTTGGGATGACTTCTTTGTAGCTTCTGTAAGTATTCTCAGCCAGGTGAGGAAGTTTCTAGCAATAAGAACTTTCCAACGAGAAACCTTTTTTAAGGGAAAGAAAAAAAAAAGGGTGGGGGAGGGGGCGGGCAAAAACCACCCAAACTAACACAAAACAAGCCAAAGTAAAACATGCTGTTATTTCTCTCACGGTAGGATTGGAAACATTGTTTTCTAAGAAAAAGACAGAATGAGACTGTGGTATGATTCAACGAAGTCGATGTTCACTTGAAAGTATACAGAGAGTATATGTTGTGTTAGAGGTAGTACAAGTCTCTGACTACTTTGGGAAGAGTGATGGAAGCTTCTTCATCTCTCATAACCTTGGTACCTTAACAGTCACAATGCATGGAAGCCTCTGGTTCCTGGAAGGTCCCACATCCAGTGTTGCTGCCAGGCTTGAAATGTTTTCTGATTTACAAGATCGGCCTCTCCGTTTATTTTTTTTATTTTCTCAAGTTTTGCTTGAGAGGAGGACTTTTTTTTTTTTTTTTTTCTTTTGGGAGGACTCTGGCAGGGTGGCATATCTGTATTACTGTCTTTATTCCAAGCCAGGGTGAGTAAAATAATGATAACAGCTGTTTTGTTTTTTTTTTTTTAGATAGATTCTACTCACAATTTATGGAGATTCACTGCCACAATAAACAAAATAAACAAAATATCATTGCATCACTAATGACCATATCAATTAGCCTATACTGCTCCAAAGCATAGTTGAAAGCATGGTAGTTCACATAGCACAAAGCAAGTTGAGGCATTGTCTAATCACAGTGCCTTGATAAGAGTTTCCTGGTCTAGCCCTTCCCACATGCACTTCCCTTAAAACCTATTGCTGATTGGGCTGTAGAGTCTCAGCCTTGCTTGCCCTCCCAATGCTTTGCACTAAGAGCAATCAGCCTGAAAGAGTCACATCCCAGCTGTAAAACTGGGGTTTTGGGACCTTGCTTCTGCATGGTTTTTTACCCATTACAAAGTGTCAGAAAAATGCTTGTTTTCTTGAGTGATACATTTCCTCAGCAAATATATTGGCTCTTCCACTCTCTGCTTCATTTTTCACCCATACCAAACTCTGAATGAAGAGGTGAGATAAAATGGATTTACACAAGAATCTAAGATAAAAATCACCTCGCTATTCATCCTGTTCACTGTCCTTTCTCTGGGCTGCGGGATGGAGTAAGGATGGAGCTGTCATTTTGCCGCACAGCCCCTCCTTCCTCTTCTTTAATTTTTCAGCAGCATTATTGCATCAAGACCTGACATATATGACAGGTTTTTTTTGAAGCTCCTGGGACATACCAAAGACAGCAAAAAGGCAGATGAAATAAAGAGGAGGAAGGGAAGAGGAATAGGTGAACTATAGAGCCATGGGAAAGCTCAGGGACAGGTCTATGTGAGGAAGTACTTAGGATAGGCTGGAACAAGTGACAAAAAGAGCAAATGGAGCTGGAAGGCAGGAATTTGAATCCTAGGCCTTACTCTCTCTGTGGCCTTTGGTGTGCCACATGGTTGGATGGGGCTGGAGTTGTCAAATATATCGGCTGCTCTGCACAGGACTGCTTGGGATTATCTCACCCAAATTAGTCACTAATGCTGCATTGCAGACCCCTACTTAGTTTTATGTAAGCACTGTTGGAGTGAGTGCGGCCCTTCCCTGGCTGGAAACAGCCTGAATGCAGAGGTGTAGGGATGGTACAGAAAAACAGGGAGGAAGAAGTTCAGAGGTGGTGCTGTAGAACTGTCATGAAACATCTAATGTTTATATTTTTTCTTTTATTTTCAGTATTATTCTTTCTGAATGGGTTAATAACAGGATAAATTAAAAAGAATGAGGTACTTCGAGAGTAGGGTCATTATCAAAATCAAACTTTGCTTGTTTAAAATACTGTGTAACCACTGTGAAAGTTTTCCCCACCCTTGTTTACATCCAGCATAGATTTATTGGCAGTTCTCTTTTCATTGTTGAAGCTATATTCAATTTTACAAGCAACAGTGTACTGTGATTGGAGCGAATTGAATTTTCTTTTCCATTCAAAAATGATTAGATGTGCAATGTAGAACTGAATAATAAGCACCCATCCATAAATGTTTTTACTGTGCTTATACAGCATCATGTGCCTTCATCACTACTATACAGAGAAGATGTCATTATAGGGACTCAATAGGGTTGAGCCAAATGGTGTCTTCTGCTTAGTAACATCAGTTACTATACTAGCATTATAAACTTGGAATATAGGTTAAATATAGGCTCCTAAGGAGAAAAATCTCACTCTTCCTGTTAGCAAAATCAATGAATATTAGGTGATGAAAATGAGGTTGATTCCATTTTCCTATTCTACAATTATATAAATAGGTTCTGGTCCCACTGTTAAGTGAAAGTCTGCCATTTGGGTGGTTAGAGGTAGGAAGCAGGGGTGACCTAAACCTTGTCAAACTCAGTGATACTGTTTGCATCTGCCTTTAAACATTTTTGACATTTTTCTTGGAGAAGGGTCCAATTTCCAGAAAGGAAGGGTGTTTCTCAGAGTCAAGGAAATGTGTCCAGGATGTCACAGTCTTCAGCATCATGTTTCTTCCCATCCGGTTAGTCAAAATGCACATCTAAACATATGAGCTGTAAAAGACCTGGGAAAAGAAAAGAACAAGACATAAAGTCCTGAGATCCCAGGATTTCTTCACCATCACCACCCCCCACACCCCACCCCCCCGTTGACTTACTTCGCCTTTTGCTTCCACCTGCTGTCAAACTTCTGAGACAAAACAGCATTAAAGTCAGAGAAGACTACAGAGGAAATGAGGCTGCTCACTTTATTACTCTTGATTAGCAGCAAATTATTCTCCTAACATTTACTTTCCCTTCGTTTATTTAAGAGTGATTACACAAAAATAGCAGTTAAAAACATCAGATTTTTAATAATAGTTTTGTTTACTGTTGTAATTACTTCTGTAGCATCTCTGAAGTCTGAAACACCCCTCGTGACACAAAATCAAATAAGCAGTTTTACATCTTTCTCTCTTTCAAGTACATTTTCCAAACCAGTATAAAGAAAGATACAGGAGTTTCTTATTTAATACGTTGGTGTGGTCCAACGTCAAAGGCTGTACCCATATTATCCATACAGAGAAGCCTAAACGCCCGTTTTAATTTCCTGTTCCCTCAGAAGCTTCTCAAATGAACCAGTTTACTCAGCTACCCTGTTGATCCACTGTCCCCTGTACTTTGCTCCCCACAATCACACTTGAAGTCCAGAAGCTTTTAACTGGTAGGACTGTCTTGCAATATGGTCATTGTGGGGATGGCATTGAAGTGTCAGAGCTTTAGCTCAACCATGGCTTTAGCCTCCAAAGCTACAGCTCTCACAAAGCAACACCATAGGTAGCTTGGTGAAGTTATCACTTGGCTGTTCATTGCTAAATGTTCTGTAAATGTCTTTTTTTACCCTTTACCTCTTTTTTTACCCTTTACTTTTTACCCTTTACCTCTACTATGAATATTATTGAAAAATCCCACACCAAAACCTACAGATTCTTGATTTCAGATTCAGATGATGGTTTCATCCTCCTATGAAATTCATGGCTGGGGCAAAGACTGAGTGTTTCAAAAGGGGGAATGGAGCATGTGTCTTCAGAGTACATTCTTTGCATGCAGTGTTGCTGTGTCCTTGTCTTTTTTTATTTTCTTTCATAATTGCCATTTATGCTGATTTCTTCTACATCTGAGGGCTAATCCAGACTAAATTGTATAGTAACAGAACGGCCATACTTTTTCAGAAGTGCTCTATATCCAGGAAGAGTTCCCAGGATATCTATCAGTACAGATTCACTCTATTTCTTTTCAATAAAATCTATCACTGGTGGGAGCTTCAACAGCATCATCTCAAAGTAAGCACGACCTTCTGGTGAAGGAAATAAAGCAATCTTTCTCCTCTGGGATTAGAGCATGGTTTATGCCTCATTACTCTGAATAAATTTTCTACATGGGTTTCTGCATGCATGTGTATTTTGGCGACTTCACAATATATGCAGATATAAATAAACAATTGCTTCCTTTAAGTAGAACCAAAATGTTGGAGAGTGGGAGTGAGGAAAGTATCCGACTTGCTGCATTCTTAGTAAAAGGTGTTTAATAAAAAAAAAAACCAAAAAAAAAAGGCCTTTCTCAGCAAACCTGTAGGTCTCTGAGGAGTTACAAGGAGTAGATTTGTTAAAATAAGAATTGCCAATTTTGCACAGTTGCTTTTGGAATACTACCACATTTTTAAACAAACTTTATTAGAATTCATATCCAGTTATGGAGCTGTACAGGGCTCCCTTAACAAGCACAGTCTGGCTGGAGGCAATAAATCTGTCTTTGTCACTAATGATGTTTGTATTATTTTAACGCTGTTGATACTGTGGATTTGCGTGGGGAGCTGCAAGCAATCAACTTTCAACCAAAGCGCACCTGCCCTGCATCCTGAATAGAAAAACACTTTCTCCTGTCGATGTCAGGAATTCAGTGGGATATATACCAGGGGACATGTCCAAGGACTTCAGCTACATAGTCTGGTAGCTGGAAAACCCTATTCGAATTATCCTGAGGTTTACCTATTTGACGTGTGGGGAGAAGTCTTCCGGCAACTTTTTTTCAGCAATCTGCATCTTTGTTGTGTGGTACCTTGTCATAAGGTTTTGTGATACGGTCTTTTGATAGATAATAATTTCCTGAATGACTAAGCAACTCTCATACTCTTAAACATGAAGGAATCCTGGGCCTGAGCCAGGTCCAAGCTGTTCAAGTGTTGGGAAATATGTTTCCAAGGTGCAGTTCAATTGAATCCCTTAAATACATTTCTTAAATCCATTTTCTTCAAGGGATTTAAGTCCTTGTCTAATGTTGCACATTACAGTCCTTTATATCCTGAGCACAAGCACTGAAAAGAGCTGTTTTTCTCCAAACAGCTTTGGTGATAGTTTGTGATGCAGAAGAACCGTTTCTGAGATGAGCGAGTCCATTTGCCCTCTGCAGAGGACATCAGGTTTGCAGCAGGACAGGGCATCCTCTTGGAGATCCCAGATGGGCATCAGGACACTGATATCCTAGTCATCCTGTGTGAAATAAAGAAAAGATAATTGCATTCTTATGCCTTGGTTTCCCCATGTGGGGATTTTCCTTATTGAAAACCTTGACAAGCATACATTATATATAGGTATAAGAGTACACATATATATGTATAAGCGCATATATATTATATATATAGGATGAGCATATTATCCCTTTAAAAAGTTTGGGGAATGGGGTTGGATCCCTGTATGGGGTTTGGAAACCTGACAAATCTGCTGATTGAGGGCAGGTGCAGTCAGTTTGCAGCAGCTGCCCCTGTGGAGATGTAGAGCAGAGCTCTGCCTTGAGAGGTGGCTGACTTTGCTGCCTGCCATGCTAACTGAAATCAATGCCTTCACTATAAATACTTTGCATCCTTTTACTTTGCTGGGTATGAATGTATGGAAAGCACTTAATCTGGGTTGCTGTGAGAAGGAGAAACACAAATGTGCTGTTTGTTACAGAGAGGGTAAGTTTGGGGTTTTTTTTCTGTATTCTCTTATAATCATTTCTTTGTACCCATCTTTTGGCATTTCTATCCTCTGTTCCCAGTCTGCAACAGGCTCTTCTTTCTAACCTAATGCTAAAAAACTCCTTTAGAAAAACCCAGTATTTTTAGCAACGGCTGTATGAACAAATATGGTGGGCATCTGCAGTGATGTTACTAAACTTGGTGTGGACTCTGAGTTAGTATCTTGTAAAGATGGCTTATAAATTCATATTGGCTCCTGGCCTTATATTCCCTAATAGCACTGTGTACCCCCTTTCTCAGAGGAGTAGAGGGGTGGGGAGGAGTCAATGCAGGAAGATAACAGAGCTGCCCTGCCCAGCTCTTTCACTGAACAGCAGAGCAAGATATAACAGATGAGGTGATTAATATTCTTTGATGAAGAAAGGAAGATTTTTCTTACAAGTATTTAAAGGAGATTTGATAACAGCTGGTGCCATGTTCTGTATCTTTCCTTTCTGTCTTGTGATGCTACAAGGTCTATGTGCCAGATGTGTTCCCCAAACACAGACTACTTTATGTCTTTTTGCTTGTAGGTGTGAAAGGGATGCACCTGTGTCTGCATGTCCCTTTGGGAGACTTGTCAAGTTTCTTTTGGTATGTCTGCTTTGCCTTGAAGCAAGGGCATTGAATACAGGGCAGGGATATGATGGTAGTGTGTAAAGGGGCTTTCACCCTTTGTTATAGGGGCAAGAAGTTGAGGGGATCCCCTTGGGTGATCAGGGAGGGTGATTTAAGGGTCAGTTCTAGAAGGTGTAGGAGGAGATGAGGGAAAGTTCTTACATCTGTTTTTGCTCTGTGATGCTTTTTCTGAGACTGGGTGAGAAACTCCTTTGTCACCCTGGAGAACATATTCCTTTGAACAGACCTGGCCAGATGGAAAACTCAGTGGAGGGACTACCCCAGTGCTACTCAAAACCCTAAATGTTATGCAACTGAGAATAGCCTTCTGTCTAAACCCTATAGCATTGCCTATGCTGAATAATTTCACTGGCCTGTGCCAAGACATTGTGTCACCCTGAAAAAGGGCCAGACTCTTGGTATGAAGAGCAGACTGTTAACTCCTCTTAAACTGCTCATGATGCCTCAGATCTTGTTGGTTCTGCAGTATTGAGGCAGTAGCTGGAAGAAACAAAGGTGTGTTTTTTTTGTGTTGGGTTGAGTTTTTTGGAGGGTTTTTTGTGGTTTTTTTTTTTTTTTTTTTTTCAGGCACGGAATTTATTTCACCCTGTTAATAGTGACATTTTGACTTTGATTATCTCAGTAACTAATTACTCTAAGTTTGTGTATTAAAGTTTTGTATAAGGAAGTATTTAAAAATATTAGGAAAGATGGAAAAGTGAATATAATGAGGGGGGAGGAGTATTTGGTTCTTATACTTTACTAGCATACAACCTTTTGAGAAATGATTTTTATGTATGATTATGGGATGCCCTTTTTGAGTGAATAATGTGGTTATCTAAGATTGTTTTTAAGAATTACAGGACAGATATATTGATAACTATGAAATTAACAAATTATGCAGACATGGATAAAATATCATATTTTACATATGATTTTGGCATCAAATAAAAGATTTTATTAAGACTTCTGGTCATCAGGGATTTTAGGTCACTGCCTTAATTATTTTGTGTTTTATGATGGGCATCCAATACTGGGTGAAAAATCAACCATAAAACCTTAGGCCATGGTTGATGATCCTTCTAAAATTTCTAATCTGGCAATAGCCTACGTATCTGTGTAGCTCCATTTGTGTGGAGAATTTTGCTGCTGATTTCATAAGGATACTTGTCAGATTAAATTAATGAACTGTATATATTCATAAACATGCTTCTTGATGAATAGAGATTTCTTTTGTAGCTTCAAAGACAAATTGAAGTATTCAAATACATCCATCCTTATCACACTTGAAAAGATGATCTTTGTCATTATTTCACACTACTTAAATACTAGGATGTCTTGTGTGGTTACCTGCAAGGTTTCTAAAATGGGAAGAATTTCATCAATGGATGAACAGTTGTACGGACTTCAATGACAGAGCTGAGATGAAGAGAAGTCACTAGTGTTTTGCCATGTGTCATCTTGGACCAGTGATGACTGGCCCAACAGACATGTAGGGCTCAACCACCAAGATGAGTCATGAAACAGGAGCACCATCCCTGTTAGCAGTTACCTTATTGATGGCTTCCTTCAATCCAGTAGCTGGGAAATGATTTAGAGTTAAGAGGCATGATGAGACTGAAGCACTATCCAATACTGTAGTTAGGTCTCAAGAGCAAATGAACAATACTTTGTGTTCAGTGCTTGGTTTCCCAGCCAGATCTTCTGCTTTGTTTTCCTGTTTTCTCAAAACAGGACTCTTCAGTGGTGCCAACCCTTAAAGCTGAAACCTGGAGGCAGCTCCATCACTGGTTTCTTCCCACTAGATTAAGCTTGCCTCTGCTGTTTTCCTTAAATACAGATAATTTTTAAAGGGATAAACAATAGTTCTTTCCTGTTGGTATATGAGCTTCAAGAGCACATCCTAACATCTTTTTCATACTTCTCTCATGCAAGACAGAAAAAACTCCTCTATTATTTAATCTAGAAACTGAGATCAATTTATTTCTGAAGCAAGCAACTAACACTTCTACTGAAACCTCAGAGAGGATGGAGTGACTGCAGTCAAACATTCATTGTACAGCTTTTTTTTTTTTTTTTTTAGTTCTGCAGCTTTAAATGATACCTAGTGATTCTAGTTCTAGACTTTCCTCTTCCTAACCTAGATTGTGAGACCTAACACAAAACTTAAGGTCTTCTCCTATGCTCCAGCCCTAAAGAGATAAGCTCTGTGACAGTGAGCAGAGCTCTGCTCATGACCCTCCACAGAAAACATGAGAGGGTTGGCATAATTCATTTTTATTCCAGTTGTAAAAGCTTTGTTTGAGCAGATAAGACATTTATTGGTAAACAGTTCTCAGCAGATACAAGTCTTCCAGGTTCAGAGAGTGGGTTGGATGCCTGCTTACACTTGCTGCCCTAAAGAAATAGGAGGGCTGTATCCCACCTGCTGTTGTCAGAGTTTGGAGCCCAAGAACCATGACAAATGGTGCACAGGGAAAAGCTACTGCAATGAAAGAGGGGAGAAAACATGAGGAAAGAGGGAGAAAAAAATAAAGATTAATATTCGTTGGCAGTTATAACTTAAATTTCCTTTTTTTTTTTTTTTCAAGGTGTGTAAACTTCAGTATTGCCCAGGAATAGATTGAACTTTTGAGTGAAACCTCCACAGTTTTGGAAAAAATGAGAAAGGAGAAACAAAATTCCTGACACTAACAGAGTACTAATTTGCATTTGTAGCAATTAAATCAATCTTTGATTTTTTTTATGCTGGAATTATGAAACAGTCTGTAATTCTGCCATCTGTCCTATAAAAATATATAGTATTCCCTTTGCATTTATAAATATTCCTAACTGTTATTTTTAATCAAAGGTCCACCTGAGTTTAATTGTTCCATAGGTTTGGTGTGGCTAAACCACACAAGTTTCAGAGGTTACTTGCAGGCATGATGATAATGTGATTAATTTTGCCATCTGTGAGCCCTTCTTCATCACCATCACCTCTCCATGGACCAAGTATTCAGATAACCATTCCATCTTCAGTCAAGTCTGCGAACTCAGGATCAGAGTCCCAGGCCTGTCTGGTCAGTTCAGCAGAGTGAACAAGAAACAATTTTTGACTGATAGTGACCCAAACTGTCACTCTGTGCCATGGTTTTGTGTCCTCTTCCTAGCTACCAGAAGGGTAGCTTCCACCACTATGCAGACAATGGGACCTTTCCAAATGACTCATTTGCATGAAGTAAAGACAGGCTAATTGAAATGTCATCAATATAACAGTATTTTTAGTAGTGAGGCCTCTAGCAAGACCTAATTTAAGTGGGGGGGGGGGGGAAATCCCTTAAAGTCTTAGAAAGCAAATCCTTTCTTGCTGTTTTTTGTGGCTGCTTTTTTTTTTTTTTTTTTGAACAGCACAAACTATATTTTATTTTCCCATATCAGGCCAGAGAGAATCAAAGATTCAGGGATGTGATCTCCCTCTCTCACTTGTAATGACTAAATTTGTCCTGGAGAGGCCTGATATGTCTCATCTGAGCCAGTGGAATCCCATGGACTGAAATAAACTTTTTTTTTTTTGAATACTGAATGACTCCTCAGAGTTCTACTGTACTGGGTACTCTCCAGATGTGTCAAATGAAAAAGTGGTCATTCACTTTGAAACTTGAAAGAAAGAATCACTACTTTTATGTGAAGACAGAAGTCTGTAACCGTAGATGACTGTTTTTACATGACATATACACTTTGCAGGTTTTGATGTGAAACCTATTTGTAAAGTTCCTCATGGCCCTTTGGTTATCAGTATTAGTCGAGGGACTTGTGATGGAAAAACTGCTTGAAATTCTTCATCTGCCTTGGTATGACAACAGAATTTCATATACACAGGAGTGAATTTCTCCTCTGGTTTGATATGTTGGGGTTTTTTTATTCTGTGTTTTTTAAAATCCAGGTACACCTTCTCATCTCTTAATAGTTGTAACTCAACAGAATACTTTACTTGGATATGTTTTATTTTCATTTCAAATAATGTTTCTTGCTCTTGACAGAAATGTAAAAACCACTTACACATTTTCACTTAATTGTGTCTCAAACAAACAAAAAAAGACAACAAACAACAAACCTGAAATTGTTCAGTCTTGAATCACTTTACCATTTTTTAATGAGGCATCAAGACTTCAGCTGATAAATTGCCACTATAACCAGTGGGGAGGCTGTAATAGTTACCTAATCTGAACTCCAACCATCAAGCAGCAGGAAAGTGTTGCTAACAATTAAGCTCGCCTCTCTGAACAATGCTCGCTAAAAAGGCCCAGGACTTAGTTTTCAAGTAGTGCCTGTCAAGAATCGCTTTCCTGACCTGAGCCTATAGCACCAGCTAGAATTATCTTCTGCTGACACAGAAGGTGCCTGGCCAAGCATATAGGGACACCAAGTATGTAAAAGGTATTACGGCATTCCCCAGGACACGTCTCTGTTCCCTTCTCAGCAGGATCAGATCAGCTGTGCTAGTAAGAGCCTCGAGTCTTCTTCTGTAGCCTCTCCAAACCCCTCTGTTTAGAAGGTGTAACAGTGGTGTTGTAGGTGGTCTTACTGGACACAGGTGTTTTTGACATTAGGATTATGAATGATTAAGAGAGACATCAGCAGCATTGCTCATACCATAAAAATTCTGAAAATTCATTGGAGGCTTGGTTGATCCACCAAAGAACTCTCTTGAAAGGTTTGCCTACACTGGGCTGTCAGGGAAAGATGGCTGTAGCCCATTCTGCTACCATGTGCCAGCTGAAGTTCAGATTTGTCTTTCATAAGGGCTTGGTAGCTATCTCAAGTCACATTTCCTTGCTTTTTCCAAACCACTTTTGCTCATGCTCTCAAGAACAACTTCTGCAATGGGGGTCATGGGGCTCCTCCAGTTTATAAGGACTAACCATTAAGCAGGTAGGCACAGATAGCTGTCTTGATTCCCAGCACAGAGTTTCTCTTTATCCCATGTTCTGGTATACATATAAAAATGCTGAATTAATATTTCTGATGTTGTCTGCTTCATTCTTAGTGGGAAACTTCACAGTGTGTCAGCAAAGGAAATTCAACTAGTTTGTTTACTTATCCTATCTAAGAGCTGAATATGCTGTAGTAGTGTGCAATGTATCAAAATGTCAAATCTACATTCAAGTTCTTTGAAATTCTCAGTTTCTAAAACACTAAGGCAATATCTGTAAAAAAAAAAAAAAAAAAAAAAAGTCTTACAGTCCATCATTGCAGTGCAGACAAAACTCCCAGGTATGAAGTGCTTCCTTCTACAAGACATGAAAGCATTACAGACTATTAATTACACTATGATGAGCTGAGACATCTTAACTGTAAATCATTGTTGCTTAAATGTAGGCTACAAAGAATTAATTGGCAGCCTGCCAGTTCAGGGAAATGAAATCTAGCACTAGAAATAATATCAAAGCTGAGGCGCTTGTGAAAGAGTCTGAGAGCAGTCTTAGAGGTGTGCAAAGTGCATTTACATTGGATACCTACAGGCTTAGCTCCTCACAACTCCTACGGTTCCTTGTGACAGATGGCATTGAGGAAAAGGGCTGACTTTTCTTCCTGGTGCTTACCCCCATAATATCATTGCAGAGCGCTGCGGACTTCATGTCGAAGGACAGCCAGAGCCACCAAGCAGGCTCTCTGTCCTCTATGAAAGGGTACATTTGCAACTATATTAAGGTGTAAGGGAGGCTCAGGGTCCTGCTACAGCTTTTCTCTAGCCTAGCCCAAAGCCTCTGTATCCAAATACTGCGTTTCAGTGAATTCAGAGAAATTAATACTCAGAAGTGGAGATAGAGCCATAGTCTCTGGTTCCAAACAGAGAATTAAAAAAGGTTCCTCAGGACAGGTACTTACATGCACACTTGATTGATACCAGTAAATCAACAATGTGTTGAAAGTTTAACAAACTACCTTTAGAACTTATAATCAGGATCTCAGCCTTGTGGGTGAGATGTCCCCAGATAAAGTCTTTCAAATAGCAGAAAAATAGAGACTGCTGCAAACTTGATATCTGAAATGAAATACTTTTAGCAGTCGTTGTAACTTATCAAACATGGAAATGTATCTGCACTACAGGAAATTCATTGCTGTAGTACAAACACAGGCAGCATCTGACTATAAGCCTATTAAAGTAACAGTCTCTGCTCACACTGCTATCATTCATATCATACTGAAATTGCATTTAGA
>JAAGNO010011976.1:0-14503 GCA_033439905.1 Ceryle rudis
CCCTGCTCTGGGTGCCCCTGCTGGATGGAGCAGGGGGGTGGCACCAGATCATCTCCAGAGGGCCCTTCCAACCCCTACCATGCTGGGACTCTGAGGAAAGACTCTGAGCATTCATGTTGTTGCCTGTAATTCGTTTTGTTTCGGTAAATACCTTACTCTTGGAGTAAGTGCCAGACCATATTGTGTCAAGCGCTGTCTCAGTGCATGGCAAGAGGATGCTTTTGACTGTGAGGACATTCAGCCCAGCCCAGCAGCAGCTGTATGACAAAACCCATCCCAGTCCCCCCATCTCACCCAGCCACATCTCCACCGGCAGCATGCCATGGCTCCCTGTTTGCCCTGCTCAGATGTCCCAGGGATGTTTGGATGGAGACCTTAGCGTGCGGTTACCACACCAGAGCGCAGACAGTGCTTGTCCTGGAGGTGCTCTCATCTGCCTCCTCCCTTAGAGTGACAGGATGGAACCAGAGGGTTTTTTTTTTTTCTGTGTGTTTCAGTTTCTCCTGGTGCCCAACCCTTCTTGGAGCAGATTGAGAACTCAGCTGAGGCCCTCCAGGACTATGGCGTTTCGGTGGTGAAGGTAAATGGGGACGCGGAGCAGGACAGGCTATTTCAGCAGATTATTTCTTTGGTGGAGCGGGGGGAACAGAGCCACCAAGAAAGCAGATGTTATCAGACCGGAGCATTCCATTTTATCCCTTGCCCTGGCCTTACTTCTGCTGCTTCTGGAGGAGGTCCCTTCCAACCATCACCATTCCTTTCCTCCAGATACCGGCTGAGTTTAGTAAGGAAGCAGTGATCTTGATTCTATGATCTGTCACTTTGAATATGTTGGGCAGATCATAAGATTTCCTGGTCCTGTCTGACCCAAATCAAGCCAAGCCAAGCTGGAGAACTGAAATACAAACTCCAGTTCCCATCTCTAGACTCTGTATTTTCTTACGTAGCTGGTGTGGAAGAGCTGTATTTACACTCTTGAATGGAAGAAAACTGTAGTGCTGGAGGTTTGTGGTCATTTGTGGAGCTGTATGTCTAATTATTTGCTTTCAATGTCTAGGTTAATTGTCTCAAAGGGGATGTCTCAAGATACTGTGGAAAAGAAGACGTGTTAAGCAAAGCCTACCTGTTCAGGTGAGGGGGCTTTCTGGGCACCACACTGCAGTTGCTTTCCAGTACAAATGTGTGAAGGAAACACTGTCAGTGTTCAAAGATGTCTGTGGAGGAGGAGGAGAGACCTGAGGACAGCAGTGTCCAAAAAGTACCTCCAAAAGGTCACACACGGGCAAAGTAGGTGCTTTGTCCTCTTTCCATCCTGCCCCGTGTTCCTCTGAGCAGCAGAGGGCTGTGCTGCTACGTGAAACCATGAGGGATATCCTCCATCAGTGTTCTTCTGTCTTTGTGGCCTCCCACCACTGAGTCCTCCAGACTTGCACTCAGACCACTACGTTTTGGGGTAGTCCTAGAAAGAAACACTCTTTGGTGCTCTTCCAACTGAAAGTGGGTAGATTTACATTACATACTAAGAAGAAGTTCTTCACTGAAAGGGTGCTGAGTCACTGGAACAGCTTGATCAGAGAGGTAGTAAAAGCCCCATCCCTGGAAGTGTTCAAGACCAGGTTGGATGGAGCTTTGAGCAACCTGATCTAGTGGGACGTGTCTGCCTATTGCAGGGGGGCTGGAACTAGATGATCTTTAAGCTTCCTTCAAACCCAAACCATTCTATGATGCTATGATTCCCTTCCTGTTGGTGTGGTTAGCTCATCTGCCCTGGATGTGAGGGTTTAGCTCTTGGTGTCTCCACGAGTTGTCAGCTGGAAGCTTCTCCATGTGTCAGCTCAGTTCTCACTGACTATCGTATGTGACCCACAGAAACATTTCCTCTGGTGGTGAGGGTGCCACAGGGTGTCACTTGGTAAGCAGAGACCTTCTGTCAGTCTGTGCTGGTCTTCTCACCAGCAGTCCCAAGAAGCTGAGTGAAATGACAGTGACAAAGGTGACTTCACTAAAACAGCATTGCCTGGACACCTTGTCCTACCAAATCCCCAAAACTCAATCCTGACATTTCCTGTCCATCCATATCTGCCAACAAATATCTGGAAGTACTTGTATTGCATCTTTCATCATTTCTTTGGTGATACTCCTTCTTCTTTCCCTAGAGGTAACGTGCTGATCAGAGAGTTCCCCACCGACGCCTTGTTTGATGTCAACTCCATCGTCGCTAACGTTCTGTTGTAAGTACACACCAGATACACCTCCGTGAAATCCTTTATTTTTTTCACCATTTTCCCAACATTTTCACTTGCTGATAGGAAGTTTTGCATAAACACAACCCCCAGCGTGTTCCAGAGGCTGCTCTCAGCCGAGCCGAAGGCTCTGTCCTCTCTTTGCTATGGTGTGGCTCTGTTAAATCTATGCCCTTCAGGTGATTTACAGCTTGAGATGTTAAATCTATGCCCTTGAGATAACAACTGGGCAGCCGTCTTTGGCTGTAAATCTTCAATCTGCCGGCAAGAAGCTGGAATTTTACCTCATTTTTTTCCCATTGTGGTCGAGTGGCTGCAAAATTCACTCTTAAAACAGTTGCTAATGAGGTTTTTTTTTTTTCTGACTCCTCAGTGCCCTGCTCTTTAATGAAGTTAAATACATTGAAACCCTGGCAGACCTTCAGAACATTGAAAATACGTTGAAAGGGAGGTCGAATATGGTCTTCGCCTACGTACCAGCTACTGGGACAGCAGGTATTAGCACTCAGCTCTTCATCTGCTCTCTCCTCCCAGAGCCTTTCTTAAGGTGAAAGGGAGCTGGGTTTCTGACCCCAAATCCTGAGGAAAC
Organism: Ceryle rudis; assembly: GCA_033439905.1. Taxonomy (NCBI): domain Eukaryota; kingdom Metazoa; phylum Chordata; class Aves; order Coraciiformes; family Cerylidae; genus Ceryle; species Ceryle rudis. The sequence continues at coordinate 2,833 of JAAGNO010011976.1, forward strand.
CTGAAAAGGGCCACCCAGACACAAGTTTTCCACCTCTTTATGTCTTACTGAGTATCCAAAGGGATCAGATGCACCAGAAAAGTTTTGCTGGGAGCATAAATTTCCAGAGATGGACTTGTGAGGGAAAGCAAGGCAGAGGTTGCTAAAAAAGAAACCATCCCAGAGGCAGATCTTTGATTCTGCAGTAGAATGGATTCACATATTCCACCGGTGTGTTTACTGGGGATCACAACTGGGTCCGGCTCTAGTTACCATCATGGCATGTCTTCAGCCAGCTGAGTTTCTGAAAGCCTGGGCCTTGATGTTCACAACTGGGAAGGGTGAAGAGGGAGATCTGAAGGGAGCTGAGTTCATCTTGTCTTTCTCTTTCCAGAGCACAGAGCTGTGATGGAGGCAGCTTTTGCCTATGGGACTGTCCACCAGTTTGTTCTGACAACTGAGGCCACGCTGGTGAAAGACACCAGGTATGTCCAAACACACCACCACGTAGAGCTGCTCCCCTGTGCCGTTGGCTTTACTCTTGGCTTCTCAGATTCCCCGGTCAAATCTGAGATAGTATTAGGGTGTTTTGCCGGGACAGTCAGATCTGGTTTGCTTTTTCAAAATCAGCTGCTGACTGGGTTCACAGAATCACAGAATACTCGTGGTTGGAAAGGACCTCCTAGATCACCGAGTCCAACCATACCCATAACAAAAAAACCACCTGAAAACCCCCCACCTAAATACCTAAACACCGAAATACCCTGATCAAACACGGCTTCAAAACCACAAAATAACCCCCTAGACACCTGCCACCAGAGCATGTCCTGCACCACCAGGTCTGCCCATTTCTTAAATACCTCCAGGGATGGTGACTCAGCCGCCTTCCTGGGCAGGCTGTTTCACAGCCTCACCACTCTTTCTCTAAAGAATTTCTTCCAAATATCCAATCTAAACCTCCCTGCTGCAGCTTCAGACCATCTCCTCTGGTTCTGTCAGTAGTTACTAAGGAGAAGAGGCCAACACCCACCTCTCTACAACCTCCTTTCAGGTAGCTGTAGAGGGCAATGAGGTCCCCCCTCAGTCTCCTCTTCTCCAAACTAAACATGCCCTGTACTTGGACCCTGGTTCCTGGACTTGGACTAGCCACGCCATTTGTGACTGTGGGATTCTATAGGAGAGCCTACTGTCTCCCTTCCATAGCTGACACTTCAGCCATCGGTTTTCAGGAGGGCTGATAGAGCTGATGTTAGTCTTAAAACACTCAGCCTTGTGCTTTGATCATGGAATCATACAGTGCTTTGGGTTGGAAGGGACCTTTACTGTGAGGCTGGTGAGACATGGGAACAAGTTGCCCAGAGATGCTGTGATAACCCATCCCTGAAAACGTTCTAGGTGATGTTGGCCGGGGCTCTGAGCACCCTGCTCTGGTTGCAGCTGTCCCTGCTCAGTGCAGGGGGTTGGACTGCATGAGCTTTGAAGGTCCCTTTCAACCCAAACTATTCTTTGATTCTGTTTGGCTCTTCCCACCCAATGGCTTCTCTGGAGCTGACCAGCTCAGCCATCCCCTTCCTGTGCAGGAGGAGCTGCATTAGAAGGAGAGATCCTTCAACAGGACTGGCTGTTGTGACCTACTGCAGTCAGGAAACAGAGGGGGAGGAAGGTGGGAATATCCCATAGCATGTTGCATCCTCAACAAAGCGTTTGCATAACGATTTGCCAGCTTTCACAGGTGACACCAGGCCAGGCACCAAAGTGGTCCTTCCCCGAGGTGCCATCCTGTCCTTAACAGGATCAGGGACAGCATTTTGTGGCTGCCACTAGATGGCACGGTTGTCATATGGACAGAAATCGGCTTCATTCTGCTTAAAGCAGAGAGGATGCCAACAGACCATCTCCTTAGCATATGAAATGGTGGTAGCTTCAGCAACATGAATAGCTTTCAGCCCACCGGAGCAGCAGGCTTTGAGATCTTAATACTACGCTCTACTCTTCAATGGAGACATCTTAAAACCCTTTACAAAGAAGGTGATCCCTGTTCTGGAGGTGGGCAATGGGTGCGTAGGAAATGGACAGTGACTTCCCTGAGTCAACCCATGGGCCAACATCAGTCAGTGATGATATCAGAGCAGGAACCATCTGGGTAGCTTGATCTCACTGCTTCCTTTGGCACCACCAAGACCAGTGCTGTTCAAAAGGTGGAATATTCCTTATATGGTCTGTAAGATGTCATCAGTGAGGTAAAAGACATGAGCAAAGCTGCAGACTTCAACTCTCCTTCTCCTGTCAGGGTCTTCTCTACAGTGGCATGTTTGGTCCCACTGAGAAAAGCTTAATTTGTGCCCTTCTTGAGCTGGGACAACTGTTCTGGAATTGGGGTCATTGAACCAGGATCTTCACTAGATGTTCAGCACAATTCTGAAAGGCACCTGGACACACTTGTACCTGTCAGTAGTAGGGCTCCTGAAGAGGTCCCACAAGCCTGCCAACCCTTGAATTGTGAAACATGTCAACAAACATGGTCATTCTCTTGGGGCATTTTAAAACCCTGCGGTGGACGTCCAGCTCAGCACGGGGTTTGTTTTCTCTCTCACAGCAATGATGATGTGTCATCTGCCTGCCTGTTATTCTGCCACTGCCAGCGGGCCACGGACCTGACGCAACCCTGCAGGAGGACAGCCATGGGACAGGCTCTGACACTGCTCAACATCCACAGGCATCTCAAGCTCATGGGGGCTCCTCTGGTGGTAGGACTGAGAAAGAGGAGCCACTCGGGCTGTGGGTGTGAGGGCAGCAGGGGTGGATGTGAGGATGAGGGAGGTGTGAGCAGAGGGCAAGGCTGAGCCTGAGAATCTGCCCCTTCCCCATGAAGTTAATGGCAAAGCTCCTGAGCTGGGTCCAAAAAAAGAACAGGCATGGGGTTAGACAGGAGCTGCTCAGCTTGCTTAGACCTTTATAGGGAGCCTTGATGCCAACGTGTGCTCCTCTAGTTCTCTGTAAGCACCATGAGTGGGAACGGGGTGGAGGTGCCCCTTGGACTTAGGTGGGATGAATGGAATAGAGTAGAATAGACTATTTCAATTGGAATGGACCTACAGCAATCATCTAGTCCAACTGCCTGACCACGTCAGGGCCAACCAAAAGTTAAAGCACGTTATTAACGTGCTTAAACACTGACAGTCTTGGGACATCAACCACCTATCTAGGAAGCCTGTTCCGGTGTTTGATCACACTTTTTGTAATGCTCCCTAATCCTAGAATCACAGAATCACAGAATCATTCTGGTTGGAAAAGACCTTTAAGATCATGGAGTCCAACTGTTAACCCAGCACAGCCACGGCACCGCTAAACCATGGCACCACAGCTCCATGTGTTTTAAATCCCTTCAGGGACAGTGTCTTCATCACATGTTCAGTCTAAACCTCCCCTGGTGCACCTCTGAACCATTCCCACGTGTCCTGTTCCTGGATATTGGGGAGAAGAGCTCAGCACCTCCCTCTCCACATCCCCTTCTCAGGAAGCTGTGGAGAGCAATGAGATCTGCCCTTAGCCTCCTTTTTGTTAGACCAAAGAAACCCAAAATCCTTAGGTGCTCCTCCAGACTCCTCACAGGAGGCTCAGCACCCTGGGGAGTGTGATATCAGTCATCCATGCCTTGGTGAGCACAAGGGATGGGAGGCTCCTTCCTATCTCCTCTTCCCATGGGGCAGTGAACTTCAGCAGGCCTTCAGTTCCCACTGGTGACATCTCTGCCCAGCTGAAAGGAAAGGGAGATGGGTTGGGAAGTGCCTCCTTCAGCCAAACTGCTGGGTTAGGCCCATGGAGGGAAGGCACTTTGTTAAGCAGCTCCATGCTCTCATGAAGCAGCACGTCCAAGACAGGAAGGGAGAAGATGCCAGCTCTTGCATGTTGGGGCTGGGGTTTTCAAGCTGCCCCAGGGAATGGATGCCAGGTAAATAAAAATGAATGGAGGTTTGACATCTGGAGTTGCTAAGTCACAAAGAACGTAGATAATACAGCCCAGGGTTTTAACAGGGAGGGTCATGACAGGTTGGAACAGTTTAACTGGAGCTGCGTGGGTTCTGCTTCGATGGTTGTTCAAGAATCGTGGTTGGAGCCCCTTCTCAAGGCTCTCCTTATTTCTGTAGCTGGCAAAGACACGGTCATTTGAACTGTGCAGGAGAAAAGCTGAGGTACCTTCAATGGTGCTGAGATGTGATGGAGTATAACCATGTCACTTCTACAGACAGAGGTTGCTGAGGACCCAGAGAAGGTTTCCACCGTTCACTTACAGCTTGGCCTACCACTTGTGTTCATCTTCAGCCAGAAAGAGACCTACGAGGCTGACAGGAGGACAGCAGAGTTTGTGGCCTGGCAGCTCTTGGGGAAAGCAGGAGTTGCCCTTTTGTCCAGGTATTTGCTCTCAGGTGTTTTGGGGTTCTCCTTGCTTTCTGTGATGTCTCTGAGCTCGGTTACCCCACCGCCAGGGTGACAGTCAGTGGATTTATGCATGTTTGGATGAGAAGCAGTAAAACTTCAGACTAAAAATCTGAAAAAACAATCAGACTAAAAGAGATCTTGAAAAGGAAATTTAGCCCAGATTGAAGGCTTTTATTTTGCCCTCAAATTAAGGGCAGAAGGAGATCCACTAAAGGAGAGGGACTGTGGGTGCTGGGATGTGATGGGGGTCTCCACTCAAGTGATTCCTCCTCAGTCAATGAGGGCTGAGCTTGACCAGCACGCTTGTTCCCCAGGAGGACAGAAGATATGGAGATCTGGTTTCCTTTGCAGCTGGCCACCAGTTACTTATCTCTGCTTCATGGGCTCAGGACCAGCCTTGTGTACACCAGACTGGTTTGTGTTTGCAAACACTTCCGTGGTGTCTTGCCAAGGGAGGTGTGCAGCCCCCGTGGGTGTGGTTGCATGGCCTTTGGGGATGTCTGCTGGCAGCTGTGCAAGTGGGAGGAGGTCGAGGAAGGATGGGTGTGGGCTCTTATTCCATCTTTCTGCCACTGTGGTACCTCCTTGTATGGAAGCGCTTCTTGGCTGCATTTACTCATGAGCTGAAGTCCACCAGCAGAGCAGCTGCACTGAGATGTGACTACCAGTATGTGAGCAAAACCTCGAGTCACAGAATCATAGAATCACAGGATGGTTTGGGTAGGAAGGGACCTTAAAGACCATCTAGTTCCAACTCACCTGCCACGGGCAGGGACACCTCCCAGAAAGCCTTGTCCAACCTGGTTTCCAACAATTCCAGGGATGTGGCATCCACAGCTTCTCTGGGCAACCTGTTTCAGTGTCTCGCCACCCTCACAGTGAAGAAATTCTTCTTAATGTGTAATTAAAATCTCCCCTCTTTCTGTTTGAAACCATCACCCCTTGTCCTGTCCCTGCACTCAGTGACAAAGAGTCCCCCCCAGCTTTCCTGTGGCCCCCTTTAATTACTGGAAGGCTGCAAAAAGGTCTCCGTGGAGGATTCTCTTCTCCAGGCTGAACAACCCCAACTCTCTCACCCTGTCCTTACAGCAGAGGGGTTCCAGCCCTTCAAGCCCATCTTCATGGCCTCCTCTGGACCTGCTTCAACAGGTCCATGTCTTTCTTACTCTGGAGGTCCCAGAGCCAAAGTCACAGAAAGGGAATAAAAGTCCCTCGCAAAATAGGCACGTTACGCAGGGCAGTCCCACCAGAAGGTCACATGGAGCCTATTTTTCCACCACTGACATTGATTCCGGGTTCCTGCATGTTCTTGGGGGCCCTGAAGCACAACTCTGAGAGGTGGCCTCTCCAGCCAAGCAGGCTGAACAGAGGGGTTGACCTTGCACATCACACCATCTAATGTTCACTTTGTATTTTGTCAGGGACCTCGTCGATTTGAACATTCTGCTGCGGTCCAACGTTGCTCTTAAGACCCCAGATGAGGTTAGATGCTGGATTTCTTTACTGTACAACTCTTATTTCCCTAACTGCTGGGCATGGTGGTCTTGAGAGGTGTTGGGGTGTTGCTCAGTTCCATTGTTACTTGACAGCCTTCCCAGAAGCTCAAGGGGAATTGTCTTTCCCTAGATGCACGCGTGTGTGTTTGGAACTGCCGGAGCGTGGTACTGCAGAGCAACTGTGCCTGCTGGTAAAGATGAAATGCTACATTTATTTTTGGGTTCAAAACAAAGGGTGACATCTCCACGACACCTTAAGGCAAGAACACAAGGTTGAGAACTACTTGAGGTAGTAAGTCCAAATGCAGATTCCCTGGAGATATGGACTTCTGGAGGCCCTTGCCATCCCTTAGGAAAGGCCTTCAAAAGATGGGAGAAAATGAGTGTGAAAGTAAGAGCAATCTGAGCGCAACCAACCAAAGATCTGTGCTGATGTAACCAAAATGCCTCTGGCAGTGATCTGGGAAAAGGGCAGGGTGGAAGTTTAATGAGGTTGATGGAGATGAGCTAAACTCTGGAGGGACCAGACTCAGCTTGTGAAACAAGATGGAATTTGGTGCCGACAAATGCCAGGGAGCGCCCCTTGCCCCACATTTACCTGAACTGTCACACTTGTGATTGCAAAGATACAGGATCAGACCTGAACCAGAGCATCCCCCGAGGGCTTCCCATGCCCTGGTGAGAGACACGCATGTTGTGTTTCTCCTCTTAGAGCCAAGGGGAGGTGCCAGCAATTTGTCATTTCTCTCAGTTCCTTACAAAATTCATTTTCTCTGAAGTGCCTTTCGCTGAGACGGTGCCAGAACTGTTTTTAAGCCGACAAGGTCTCATTTCTGAGAAATACATTTTTGTTTTTCCTTTCCATGGGTTGGCAGCCTGTTGTACACTTGGGAACACTCTTCTTGGGTTTGCTCCATGAGATAAAGGACTGTTTTGTGCCAGTTTCCCAGGCTGTGGTGGGCTGCTCTGGCCCAGCCTGACTCCTCTAGATGAGGGACAGCTGGGTGGACCCTGGACCTCCTTGTTTTCCTTCACTGTTTGGCCACTGGGCTTTTTCTTGTGGTGGTGGGTCTACGTTAAGATGTTAGGAGGTGGAGTGGGTGTTCATTTTCACTACTCCAGGCACAAGATTCTCACAGAGACACAAAAAACTCTCATGCACAGATGAAATTGGGCCAAAGAAACACACCCCACATTGCTCCCCCGTTTGACAGCTTTAGGAATCTGGTGACATATCTCAAAAATAAGGAGTTGGATGATGGTGTCCCATCAGCCTTGAGTTTGGTTTGCGGACAGAATGGGCACAGGGTGATGTTTGGCTCCCACTGATGTATTCTGTTTTCTTTAGGGAGTGCCAATCGAATACCTGGTCTTGGAAGACACTGATGAAGTTATAACCCTGGTGGAAGATAAGAACAAGGTCAGACAAATCCAGGAGGAACAGGAGGAGGAAGAGGAGGATGAAAAAGAGAATAACAATCAAGGTGTGCAACTAAACGGTGAAAATCTGACTGTCATCAGATAGGACATGTGATTGGCAACTGCTAGGGACATGCAGGTGTATGTTAAAGCGTTAGAGAACATTCATGTGCTCTTCCTAAGAAAGGTTGGACCAGATGATCCTTGAGGTTCCTTCCAACCTGGGATTCGATGATACTTTTGCAAATCCAAGGCAGAGCATCAGTCCCTTCACAGTTGTACAAATTGGCCCTTTCATTCTCTGCAGGTCACTGGAGTTTAGTGACAGACAGGTGTAGTTTTTAGGGGAGGCACCAGGGAAGAAAATCAGCAGCTGTTAGAGGAACAGTTGCAGATGTGATGCATTAGGGACACGCGCTGCTTGAATACATCCAGCTTCAGGTTGCCCAGGGATGTTGTGGGTGCCCCATCCCCAGATGTGTTCAAGCCCAGGTTGGATGGAGCTTTGAGCAACCTGCTCTAGTGGGAGGTGTCCCTGCCTATGGCAGGGGGTATGGAACGAGATGATCTCTAAAGTCACTTCCAACCCAAACCATTCTATGATTCTGTGATTCAAGGGCCTGAGCTGTTTAAAGTGCACCCAATGTTGTCTCCTTTCCAAGCGTCAGTCGAAGAGCCGCAGAATTATCAGTCGCTTTGGAAAGGTTTGAGACATGTTTTTCTAAGAGCTGTTCCAGGCTTGACTTCCCCAGGGAGACAGCACTGGCCCCTGCAACGCTCCCTTGAAAAGACATGTGTTTTCCATACAAAATTGGCTTTGTTTTCTAAAAAAAAAATAATAAAAGGCAGCGCAGGATCCTAGAGGAGCTGACGTGCTTCAAAAATAGCGCTCAAAATCTGAGGGCACAACGGCGTGAGATGGTGTAAGTGCAATTCAGTGAGTGTGTGTGTCTGTCCCTCACTATGAGGCGGTTGCATAACCCCCTGCTGAGAGTCCCAATGTCTCTGCTGAGAGGTGCTGGCTTCTAAAACCATGCTGCTGGGGTGGCCCGAGGGGTTGTAGTTCCCTCTGCCCTGTGCTCATGCACAGCTCTGGCTTCCTTGCAGACATTCAAGATGATCAGGTGGTGGAAGCAGTTTCCAGAGACAAGAAGCGAGAGCTGCCTCTGGAGCAGATCCGTGTCCTGACAGAGGAGACCTTCCACTCTGCCCTCTTGGAGACCGCCCGGACAGTGGTCCTGTTTTATGCCAGCTGTGAGTATGACATGTGGCCTGGCTGTCCCTTCTCTAAGCTCACTGATGCTGTGATCACTCACTGATACTATGTGTAGACAGTGTCTCTCAGTATAGAAGACCTCAGCGTTCCCAGGGACCAAATGTAGGACAAGAAGGAAAACTCTGATAGCACAAACTCATGGACAACCTGGTTGCTTTTTGCTGCACAGAAGCACAAAGTCCAATTTTCCTTATTTCTTCCAAGTCTTTCAGAGCTTGAAGCAGCTTAGGGTGCAGAGAATCTTTAATGTGGCTTTGTCAGAGAGCAAGGTGAGGCTGGTCTGTCACCTATATGTCCCTCAGTGCTGTGTCTCTCCCGTGTTTCAGGGGAGGCAGTGTCCCTGGCAGTGCTGCGGTCTTACACCGAGGTGGCTGGTCACCTGAAAGGTAAGGTCTGAGCACTTTACAGCTGGCATGCACCTGCCCTGGCAGTAGGAACCAAAAAGCTGGGAGAAAGTTGATGGTGCCTCACTCCCTCACCCAGAATATACTCATTTTTTCCCCTCAAACTCTTAAGGAAGGCATAACCACATCAGGATGCCTATGAAGAGTCTTTTCGTACTTGCTGGGGGATCTTTGTGATCTGGTTTTGCCTTGATAAAGCCATGGGACTGGGAACGCAGCCTTCTGCAGCCACCCTACGTTGGTGTAAATGGGTACACACCAGCTGCCCAAACAGCCTTGCAGCTGAGATGGTGACAGTGGGTGCAGTGACAGTGTGTTGGGTGATGGTGGTGATGTTGGTGGGCACAGTGACTGTGTGATGAATGATGGCAATGGTGGTGATGTTGATGGGCACAATGACAGTGTGATGAACACCCAAGAACATGGGGAGGGCCAAGGCAGAGCACCAGCAGCAGTGGGTGACACAGGGTGGGCTTTGGAGCGGGGAAGAACAAACAGTGGATGCTGCAGCCTGTATCACAGAAACAGGGTCCTGTTTGTGCCCCTCAGGTCTTGCACAGGCCAAGCAGATGTGCTGTCTGCTGCACAGTGCATCAGTGTGCTGAGTGGCACATCAGATCTCCTGTCCTTGGAAGTACTTGATCTGGAAAGGAGCGGTAATTGGCCATGGCTTTGGTGGAAAGTGTGACAGACAGGTGCGGGCGGGCCCAGATCCACTGGGGGAGGATGGTGTCAGAGGAAGAATTTACAGTGGTGGTGCCTTCAGGGCCTGGAGACTGGCTTAATTACATGGGAAGTCTCACAGGCAGCCACAGAACTCCATAAATAACACGTGAATGTGAAGAATCAGCAACACTTAAAGGCCTCACCGAGGTCTTCATCGCTCTCTATGGTTAGTGGAGAGAGGTGGGTTCCGCACATCCATCATTCTTACCTGTGCTCCATCTCTTCCAGAGATGCCTCCTTCTCCCCCTGGCTGCAGGGGACACTCAAGTGGCTTCATCCCTAACCCATCGCAGCACAGTGGGGGATCCCCGTGGATCTGGATTAGAGTTGTTCTGGCACTTCTGGAGGTGTCTGGTGCCTTCTGTTGTTTTTTCTTCTTCATCAAGGCTCATTTCTCCTAGTGATAGCACTCCCCTGGGCCTAAGCACCATGTCCTGTGGACCACAAGCAGGATTCAGGCTGAGCTGTCAGCCCTGGGGACATGTATGGAGCGTGCAGAGGACCCAGCCAGCTTTCTGGGAAGCAGATACAATGGGAGTTGCCTACAAGAAACCCTTGTGGGAACGCTGCGGACGGGGCTGTGGTGTGGATGAAAGTGGCTCTGCGTTCAGAATTTGCATGAAGGGAAAGTCACCAGCAGCTTTGATCTGGACCAAAATCCTGGAAATAAACAGGAAATCTCAGGGAGGGTTGTTGTTGTTGTTAGAGATGTTCTGGTTGTTGATGGTTTGGGGTTTCTTTTAGTCTCCCCAGCAGTCAGACCAGCTAGAGGAGCAACCCGAGAGAGTCAGTGGATGAAACCTTGCCTCTTCCTGAGCCAGTGGCCAAACCTTTGGCTGGTTTTGTGTGGCCAGGCTTTCACTGTGTGTTTTTGGAATCATTTGATAACAGTCTCAGTACATGGGAGCAGCCACAGGCAGATTCTCAACAGACATTATGAACTCATTGGGGTCAGGGCCTTTCCTCTGTGATCAGTGAGGTCCCATTAAAGATTCCCAGGCTAGATGTACCCTGTGGAATGACTCCAGTCTACTTCCCCTGCTGTGACCTCGGAGAGGATGGAGCATGGTTACATTAGTGGATCTGGAGATCCCTTTTTCTCTGCTGCTGAAGGAGCTTCAGTCACAGGCAGGCTGCCAGGGGAGGTAGAAGGGTTAACAGGGTGAAGGTCCTTGGGCTCTCAGTTATGACCTGGATGAGGGAAGACACAGCAGTGCAAGGGACAGAAGCCTGCATCAGAATGATCTTGAGCTATGCAGGACTGAGAATAAAACAAGGGGTATGGCTTTGGGACAATCTCCAAGCTCCTCCAAAACCCCTGGTATTCCTGTGTGCCCTCCAGGGTGGAGCTTTCTTCCTAATAAGGCCTAAGAAGCCAAGACCAGCTGTCTGAGACATGAATCACCCTCTCTAGAGGCACATTTTGAGTTGCAGAACCAGGTGCCACTCTTGATGCCAATTCTTTGTACAAAGTGGTGCTGAGAACAGGCCATATGAGATGGAGCGCAAGGGAATGGAGGAGGCCGGAGACTGGAATGACCCCGTGAATCATCCAGTAACAGATGTTCAGCAGATCGTCACAAAATTAAGTTTATAGCCCCTCAAGTGTTTTCCCTTTGATGAAAGATACAGTCTCGTGAGACATAAAAGAGAAACATCTCTCCTGCTGATTGGAGCACGTTTTCTGCTCTTGCAGCACGAATGTGCTGGTCTTGACACCACTGGGGCTGTTTTCTTGCAAGATGTGAACTTATGGCAGCAGCATTGCTGGGAGAGGAGAAGATGTGAAGGTGAAACAGTGCTTAGCATTTCTTAGGTGGGTCACTGGCCTTTCTTGGCAAAGAAGAGACCTTCTGGTGGCCTTTCAGGACTTGAAGGGGCCTGTCAGAAAGATGGGGAGGGACTTTTGAGCAGGGCCTGTTGGGACAGGA
>JAAGNO010011978.1:0-26144 GCA_033439905.1 Ceryle rudis
AGAGGATCTTAAAATAGCAAGGACTCCCCTGACACCCTAGCCCAGAGCTCTCCGTTTCCTCCTCCCTGCCCCCCATTTAATTTAAAATAAAAGGAACGACTTTGCCCTTTCGTTGGAAAAAAGAAAAAATCTACAAAGCACTTTAATGGCAAATCCTTACTGAGAGGAGTAACTCTTCATTGGAGAACAACACCTGAAGCAGGAGGGGTTTGTATTTGGTCTCCATCTGTGCACGCCTTCACGGGGAACACATAAAGAATTATACTATGGTCTGAAGGCCAGACCATGAAATTAGGAAATAAACCTGACTGGAAAGAGAGTGCACGTTTTTAATGATCTGGGTAATTAAACTTTGGAACAATTTAGCAAGATTGGGGTGGATTTTCCATACGGTTTAACATGTTTGTACTTAGACTGCTTCATAACACGGTATCTTGTAGCAAATTTGTAAACACAGCTTGGTAGCACAGATTTTTGCTTCAACCTGCAGCAACTGCCTAAATAGATTTAAAACCATTAATAGGAAGGCTAATAAAAAACATGAAATCACACTAAGAGCCACGCTGGTAATCCCACCCATCTTTGCGACATACAGGGAGACTTCAAGCAATCTCCAGAAGGGCAGATTCAGTTAGAAAAGAAAAATAATGTTCATAAGAGATTTACAATTAAAGCCAAAGATTCATTTCCGCTTGAAACAGATGGCCAGGCAAAGGCATTCTGGATAATTTAGCAAAAAAAAGCCTGCGTGTGCTTCAACTAGCTAACAAAAGCAGCGATTTAATCCACCGTCTAGTTGCGCAGGGTAACCTCTTCAGTGCGTATTATGGATCACGAAATATCCGCACCACCGAATAACTAACACACTTGCTGGGCCAGTGCAGGGCCACAATTATGAACAGCATTACTGCTTTTAAGGAAAATAAATTAAAGGAAAAGTGAAGAGAAAGACTGACAACACTTCTCAAACCTTAGGTGAGAATGAGAGGTTGAGGGTTGAGTGACTCAGGAGAAACCTCATGTGATTTCAATGAATGGTAGACACCTACAATAGATCACTGAGCTGTTGCGGTGGCAGTAGTGCTGGGTACGCGGTAGAGCTGGTCGATGTTTTTCTTTAAGGTAAACTAAGGAACCATAATATGACACATTTCCCGCACTGGATGGATAAATCTCAGTGACAGCACTAGAAACATGCTGGATGCTTTCATACCTTGGGAAGTCTTCTTTCTCAGGAGACAATGCAGAAGAGAGTCATTGACACGTCTGTTCCCCTGGGAATAAAAGCATGTCGGTGACATTACACTTACAGTGTTTCCAATCCCATCTACCCCCCCGCCCCCATAATAAACAAACTGCAATGTTGGTCATCTACTTGAGCAATTGCCAAAAGGCCCACTGAAGCCACTAAGTACCCCACCTGAATCTGTAAGCAGCAGTAACTACAAAGTCTCAGACCTGCCCTATTCTCATTACTAAAGCAGGTGTGGACATCGCAGTGGCGTTTCGGTGGGACGGAGGGAGTGAATTTCACCCTTCAGCAGGGATAAACCAGCATGTCGTGCTCAGAAGCAGGAAAATCAGGAGGGTTTGTTCACAGCAATGGAAATGGAGTAGCCATTTTATGGCACTGATTACTCACAGACATGACCTTTAACGTGTTCTTTTGGGAAAATACAACCGCTAAAATACTTCAGCTACACATCCTACCCTGAAGGCTCCATCTGAAGAAATACACCCGATTTAAGTAAGTGCGAGCTAAACAGTGCCTACCCTCAGGAATCATGACGGGGGGGAAAAGTCATTTCTGAAAATTTACTCCTTAGAGGAGCACATCCCTATTCTTCCCGGACACTACAAACATGGCTGCTGTTAGTGTATTTTGGGATATAAATATAATTAGAGAGTTTATGCTGTATCCTCTTTATTTTCCAGATATTCATCTTTTGTTTTGCACAAGCTGCTTTTAGAAAATGGCGGTAAAAGTTGAGACAAAGAATGGAATTGCTCGAAGAAAGATGATTTCAAACTTGATTTTTTTATCCCCTGTATAAGAATAAACAGCACCAAAGGAGTAAAAGATTGCCTCACACTAAACAACAAACATAAACACAAACTAGCCAGCCAGCTCCCTGCCCAGGCTCCCTGCCTGGGGGTGCCATCCCGAGACTGAAGCAGCAGGGGATGCTCTAGGCTCAGTGCAGCCCAGAGGGCAGAGTTTGAACATTATAGCTACCTTCCAGCACATGAGACTCGGGCTTTTAAGCCTCTGAGATGCCAGACTGGTTTTCTGCTTGAACCAAGCAATCAACAGGTTAAAGTAACTCTGATAATGTAAGCACAGTATACACCAAATTGCATTTGCAATGGCTCCCTGACAGGCCTCCAATGGAGCTGTCAATTGGGAAGTCATTATGAAAAGGCGGTGCTTTCATGGGAAGAGCTATTGGGTCCAGCCCATGCAAAATGACTGCAGACAAGATCTGCAGGTGCCAAAGAGTGGTGAGAAACCCTCAATCCATTTGAGAGTCACAAAGCACGGGCCATTCATTAGAGGCAAAGGAGTACTCTTTTCTTCTCAGGAGCTGTTATTTCTTCCTTTATGTAGCTTGACTGAAACTAATCCTGGGATACGGTATTTACTTTTGACATCCTCATTTGTCCTAGTGTAATGAAAAAGTGGAGAAGGTGTGCAAGAAATCCTTGGCTCCTATTTAGGAACTGGAGAAAGTGCCGTAAAACAATTCGACTCTAGGCACCTGATCTGTCCAGCTCCTAAAAAAAAATTAAAGATTGGAATACAGGTGTACAATCGTAAGAGGAAAACACCAGGTGCCAAAGGACTCTTGGTCTTGAGGATAAAGATAACACAAGGCTGGAATCTGTAGCGAGACAGAACCTCAAATTAGAAAGAAGGTAGATATATATATACTTTGAACTCAGATACTAACTGGCGCAAGAGATTTACAAAGGGATGCAATAGATATTTTGTATCTTTCTGCTCTAAATCAGAACTGGATGCTTTTCTCCATGTTTATTCAACTAACGTTTCTCTCCTAGTTAGACAGACTTTACTAGGTTTCAGTAATGAAATGGGAATTCCAGAAGAGTATAGGAAATGGCAACCTGGCAAGCTGCTGTCTTTAGTAAGACACGGTATATTCGATAAACCTTCTGTATGAGCAGACAGGACAATAAGAACAGACAGGAATTTGTTCATGAATTTAGAATGATGTTCTATGAAATGCTTTCCTGCGTACCTCTGAGGAACAACCACGACTAAGAGGAGAAAGACATGATGTTAGCTGGATTCGAGGACTGTGCCAGGACGGGTCTTCATGCTGGTCTTTGCTGGCATGGGTGAAAAGGAAACAGATGTCAGTGAGATCTCAGCCTGCTGAAAAGAAAAGACAGGAACCAGACAGGGTCCCATTTCATCTGCACTTGCTCATTATCTGCAAATAACACTTGAATCTTGGCATACTCACATGCTAGAAAGTTTAATGACTTTACTGTTAATGACTCGGTAGCTGGGGCTGTGGGAGGCTGAGAAGAGTGGTGTGAGTGGAAGCTGCACCGTGTGTTCCTCCTGACGCAAACCAGGCACTTCTTGTTCTTCTCCTGCTGCCATTCTGTGCAGGGAGGGGTTCCAAAGCAGATTTTCATAACCGATGTTGAAAGCAAAATTAATCACTTAGCCTTTTTCCTTTCAAAGAGAAGGAAAAAAAAATTCTAATGGCAGTGAAAATCTCAAAGAAATCATGTTTAAAGACAAAAGGTTGTGAGTTGCTCTGGGCTGAAGGCCAGGGCGGTGCACTCCCTCTGCATCTCTGCAACCCCGTATTTGTGGAGGTTAACATGTAGTAACTGCAGATATTTTCCTCTGCTGTCCAAACAGAATGGAAATTATTAATTTTCAAATCCTCCATAATCTACGTAGTAATAAGAGATCAACTATTTACGTACAACAGAATTAGGTCTTGCTAAGAGCTTGCTTTAGTGATTACTTGAGAGCCTAAACAATTTGGTAAAGATAACGCCAACGGAAATGCTCCAGTACGTTCCTTATCAACAATTTAGTCACTCCATCCCAAGTGATAAAATACAATGAAATCTGCTAACCCCCCCCCCCCAAAAAAAAAACCCCCAAACTTGAACCAATACCTATAAAAACTTACGCTGTGAGGGAAAGACTTGGGGTTGCCCAGAGGTAAGACAACGACTAGTTACACCCTGGGCCTTAAAGTTTTGCCAATATTGAGAGCTTTGAAGGTTATGGGGTTTTTAGAAGAAAACCAGATGACAACAGACAAAGGATTTCTTTAATGACGTTCAATTCACATTCCCAAAATGTTCTTTTTAGGAACTCGCAGTTTCTTCATTCCATGTATGATGCCAGTCACAGCTTGTACTCTTCATTTTCTCACAGGGCCATTTTAAAAAAGCAAATTCTATCCTGGTTATCTACAAAGGATGAATTAATCTACCGCATTAGATTTTGGCAGATCTCTCTGAATTCTGATACCGGTGGCGTCCTTTCCAAACCGCACTCTACACGGTTGTAACGAAGAACCATTCTTCCTTTCAGAGCCCCCTTGACTTTCTCCTGCATGGCGTTCTGTGCTGGCTAACCTCAAGTAGCCGAAGCAAAGCTGCCTTTAAAGGAGGAATAAACATGGCCTTGCCAAGTAATTCTTAAAAGTCATCTTTTCAAGCAAAACTAAGGAACGACAACAAACATCAGAGCCTGCACTAATTTTAGGCGATTAAATACTTGACTTTTTCTGAGACTCTGAGAAGGAATTTTAAAAACATATTTCTCAGGCTACATTGGAATGACATTTCAGGACCCTCTTCTCCACTCGTTGTGGAAACTGACAATAACAGCCATTAATCAGTTCTGTTACTTCAGTCACAAGCTAAACTTCAGCAACGTTGCCCTGTTTGTAATTGAAATGAATGGAATTTATGAAATAATTTTTAACTGCATCATGGAATACACCTTTGTTGGAACATTAATTCAGATCGAGGCACTTCAGTCGATCTTCTTTCATGCTGTTATTAACTTGCTTGGCAGAGGTGAAAACAAGTATAAATCAGGAACAGAGAACATTTTTGTATTTTCATACTGCCCTGCCTTTCACACAACCCCTCCACTTCATCAAGACCTTGACATCTGCTCCACAGCAATGAAATTAAGTATGTTATTGAGTACTCTGCTGAACAGGACTGGAATGCTGAAGTGAAGCTTGCGTTACCTAACTGCTGAATTAAATCTTACGCTCTTTTATTTTTTTTCTGTGGGAATACGCATTCTCCGCCTGTTCTTGGAAAGGAGAAAAGCAAAGATTGAAAGATTGAGAGCAACAAAAGGTTAAGTTACTGCATTCCCGAGAGTACAGTTCATTAAGTCAGTAGTCAACAGGTATATTCTATATTCCCGCATCTTCCGCTAGCATTAGCTTTTGGCAAAGCAGACCTAACATTGACAGCATCATTTACAGTATATGAAGTATGAAGCAAACTGGATTTTCCTTGCTTTGCTCGGACATCGCTGATGAACGTTCACTGGGTTTAAGGCAAGATGACAAAAGGAATCTGTAGCTAGACTGTGAGCGTTACATACTGAAAATTACCAAGTGGTTTTTTCTGGGACTTGCGTATAATGCACAACAGTAGTCAGCAAGGGTACAGTCCTTTGTTCAGAGATCTCCGTTATGTGTAAAAATAATGACAAATCCTATAAAACAAACTATATCATACTTTGTTCCTTTCTTTTTCTTGCTTCAGAGATTTTCCAAACCACCTCTGGAGCAGAAGCTGGTAGATCCAGCACCCGCATCTGCACTGAGGAATGCCATTGGAAAGAATCGGTCTTCTAGTTTAAGGAGAATTTAGACAGACTCATTTCTTTTGTGTAATTGCATTGTGGAAACTACTCTTATTCTTTCCCATCAACCAAATCTGAAGCTCTTTCAGCTGCAAGAAATGTTAACAGCAAGTTCATTCCGAGGTTATTGCCTTCATGCAGCAGCCCAGTATCTGACCCCGGCCGTTCTTGCTTTGGCTGCTGTCTCACTCTGTCGCAGAAAGCTGATGTTCTTTATAAAAGACAACGTTCAAAAGGTGGACGGCTGTGTGCAAGTGTGCGTGTTGGTTGCAGAACGTGCAGTGCATGAAACGCAGAGAAAGAAAAAGCAGCTTATTCTGTGCAGCGTGATCCCAAAGCCCGAAGTTTCAGTGTTGTCTCGATGATACATCAGATAACCCATTATGTCCAATCCTGCCCAGATGGAAACATGAGTGCTCTTTCATCAGCTTGAAATCCAATCAGAGCCCATTACTGCCAGCGAGAAAGAGAAAGTTGCTGGGTTTAATAGTCTAATTCACTTTCCAAAAAGCCTTATGTCCCAGCAGATAGAGGAACCTTTTGGATGTCCTCAGACATTAATTACTCCATTAGCTACGATAACTCATATTTCGTGACTGAGCTACACAACCACATCGACTTTCCCTCACATCTTACAACGTGACCCATACATAAAGGCTGTCGTTGCAGATTTACTTACCATTCTTGGCACTTCCTCCCACTGGTCTTTGTCTGTAGCCAGGACAGTGTTTTGTCTCCAACTTTATGTCAAACTAAATAACAACACAACAACAGTGATAATAATAATGATGAGGAGGAGTTAACCTGGTAAGATTATCTAACCATTAGAAAAGTAATTAAAAAAGCTTTAGAATAAAATTGGGGGGAAAAAAAAAAAAAAACAAAAAAACCACACCAACCTGAAAAGAACACCACAAATATTTTTCACACTTATGAGGTTTGAAAAAGCAATTCAACGTGATACGCGATGCGCGGGGAGCACAGCTCACAAGGCGAGGCTTTCTTGCTTCTGGTTTGGTTTGCGGCGGTTTGTGGGGCTTTTTTTGTTTCTTTCTTAATTTTTTCCTTTCTCCTCTCTTCACTGCGGTTATCATTCTCAATCTTCAGGTTGCCTTCATGTAGAAATGATGATCCAGGATCACAGCTACCGACAATACACGAGAAAGAAAGAAATACTGTCTCCCTGCTCAGGCTGGTCCTTCCAAAGGTGTGGATGGCACTAAGACCAGATCAGAGAGTTACTATCAGACCTGCCTTTTCCTCGTAGCCGTACAGCACGTGGAGAATAGAAGGCTTGAGGCAGCTTAAAAACCAGTAAGTATATCCTCCCACCTTTCCTCCCCCCCATTTTTTTTCTGTCTCTCTTCTAAGTGTGTACAGAGAGACAAGATACTGCCTTACAACAAATATTCTGTGAATATTCTGTGAAATATCAATTGCTTTCTGAGAGTGACTGGGCACAAATCTATCAGCCTGAGCGAAGCGCCAACTCCCTTGCTGGGTCTGCCCAAAAATTCGCAGGGCTGTTCCGTTTTCCTTCAGATTATAGGCCTGTGGTTTCAGTAAGTCTAGTAGCCCTTTGTGAACTGTTTGCAGTGTTTACCTATTGCACCTTCCCTGAGACTGGGCGCGTAACATGTTCTGAGATGTAAATAATCTGTGACATCCTGCTGTGAGAGTGTATGAACTACTTACAGCTCTGTAAACAGAAAGCCAGGTTTGAGAGTGGTATGGTATCACCAGAAACCATTGTATGGCTGGAGTGAAAAATGAATTTTCGTGGGAAGGTGGAGAGGAAAATTGCAACATGTTTTTTTCACATCGGGATCTTTTCAGCAAAAGATTCAGGAAGGCTTCCAAATTGTGGGTATTTTCTCACCCACTCTACATCCAACTTTTGCTCTCTATCAGAGCAGAGTATCAACTTCCGGGCAATCGGTCTAACTAAGAGCCACCGCAGCCTTAGAAAATGTACTCTCATCGTGTCCTCTACAAACACTTACTTTTGTGATACGCTTACTTAAAATACAGGCATGCAAGAACTGATCCGCTGTTCTGCTTTGCACCGATTACTTTCGAGGACTCCCGTTTTGCCTGAGAGAGAACAGATACAAATACTTATAGAATAAAATGTTGTCAGAGAAGAATGCTCTCTGGTTGCTTCAGCCCAATAAAAGCCAAAGCGACCGTAAAACTTTCATGGGAAAGGGCGATCACTGATTCCGTGAGGATGACACTATATTACGGTGCCTTGTTTCTATTATGGCAAAACACAGTAAAATATTTTACTCCTTCTTTATGTGTAGTTTAGCTTACACATCTAATTTTAGCCTTTTTGAAATGACCTCGGAAAGTCAGAAACGTTACTACTTTGTTCTGATGCTAAATTCAGCGTGCTGCACTGAATAAACTTCCTGATTTATGCATTACACTGTAAAGCAGACGGTACAACGTTTCAAAACCAGTTCCTGCTTCCTTCACTTCTCTCCTAATGTGTATTATTGAAATGTTGGGGTTTTTTTCCCAAACTAGAAAAAGCACATCCTAAAAAGTACTCATTTCTACATGTGTCCAATTTGTACCTATACCTGTGTACTGATAGCTGCTCAAGGCTGACTTAAAAAGTCTCACTTTTTCCCAAAGACAAAAACAACATGAATTTTCTCAAAGACACGAATTTTATACATCACGTTTTGGAGTACGGTATCTGAAGACTTACTACCATTTCCTTTAAAGACACCAATGGTTCACTTTTAAAAAAACCGTGAGAAATCAGAGGACATCTGAATTACTGATTACTCACTGAATAGGCTGGATCTTAAGTGAAGCTAGGCAGATTTCTAAGAAAATTAGTCCTCTTAAGGACCACACAATATGAAAAAGAACAGTGACGATATTATGCAGACACACATCAGCCTTTTATAATTCTTTTAAGGAACTAACTATTCAAGAAGCATCATTTCTATCTTCTCCCCAGTATATTCATTACCAAAGTAACTGTAAATTCTGACTAACTTGTTCCTGAGGGCTCATTAATGACAGTTTTATTCTGCTTTATGGATGAAAATACACAATGTACTGTAGATTGGCAGGGTGTGTCTGCTGTTAGTTTCATTTCCAAAAAGGTCAGGAGCATTGGACATGTTTCAGATTTTAGTGTGCACTGATTTTACGAATGGGTGGGTTTTCAACCGGAAGCCGTTTGTATCGGTGTGATTTCCGAGTCAAGCGAGGAGCAGTTGAAAAGCATGTTGTTATAAGTGTTCCCAAAATATCTTAGATCTATTCAACAAATGAACCATCAATTTTACTTATCCTCATTCATATTGAAACTTCTATGTGCATATCTATTGCATCAATTATCACAGATCACCAAGAGTAGACAGCCAGTACAGCCAGTAAATTATTCACGCAGAGACCTCGGAAAAGGGCGACGTTTGAACCACGTCTGAAATTACATACACAGTGGAAGAAGAAACTCTGTTTCGGAAGCAAAATGTCATACAATCATTCATGCACCAAAAGGAAGAGCAATAAAAAAAGCTTGCTGAGTTCATTTAAAACAAACAAGGACAGAACTGCTCTCTTTGATGCAAAAAAAGAAGCAGACTACTTTTCTGAATGCCATAAAAATAAACTATTTTAATAGATACATAAATAAAGTTTAAAGTAGAATTTCCCCCCCGCCCCAAACATAAAGATGGCCTAGCCTCTGTACAGAAACCAAACAATATTCCTGCGTCTACTAAATTAAATAATCACTTTGTTACATTCAAAATAATTGGAGGCAAAACCATAATGAAATGATGTACCCGATTCATTCTCCTTTCTCATCCTAGCAGTCTATACAGTATTTTCTTGGTTTACAGTACTCGGAGAATATGGATCTGTTAAATAAAACTCTGAATGATAGAGCTGAAAATAAAATTAAAACTCAAAGGAAAAAACCAAACCCAAACAATCAGCACCCGAAGGGGTACATTGCATCACCCAGTAATTAAAGTGTTAATGAAACAGTAATTAAAGTGTTAATGAAAGAGAAATAATTGTTGTGCTGTAAAATAAATTACGTCTTTTACACATCGTTGTATAGTTATTTAAAGTGTTTAAATATTACATTCACTTTGGCGATGTGTTTTTGTCTGTGCCTACAATAAATTATACGTGGTGTGTGCTAGCTGTTCATGTGTCTTCAATAACAGCCTTCTGGTTTCACTACCAGGAGTGGGGGGAGCTTAGCACATCTAGGGCGTTTTCAAAATATTTCTGATTTATGTAAGACAGACAAAGTCTAATTCAAAGCAGCTTTCCTCCTACAACAGCCCCCTCCCCAGCACCTCGAAAAAGTTTCTCCGATGGCTTCTTGTTCTTGCTGTGTTGTGCCAAAAAAGTCATAGGCTGGTGACTTTTCCGACCCACTGAGGTTCTCCGTCTTTTTCTTTTTTCTCTATGAACCATCTGTCAGTCTGCCATTAACATCTACATACTCTCCAAATATTCCAACTCATTTAGGCAAGGAACCACCATTTGTCCATCAAAAAGGAGTTTACTGAAATGAATCGTTAGTGCTGTTGTTACCTGGAACGTAGCTGTGATGGGTGAGCACCATTCATCCCGCAGAGAAGAAATTTTGTCGCGTGGACTCAAGGCAGAGTGTTGAGATACCCTGTCCTGGTGAAATCCGAGAAAAAATTAGAAGATAACAACTTTCACCCATAGTGCAGAGCTATCACTTCTAGTGTTATTGTCAGAAATTCAAGAACGTTGGGCCACACTGACTCGGACTTGGCAAAAGAGCGCGCTTAGAGTCTACCTGCCAGCAAGACGTGAACGGCAATGTAATGATTGCCCTTTCTTCCGGTTTGTTTTTTTCCTGTTCCTGTTCTTGTTCTTGTTCTTCTTTTGCTTATTTGCACCTTTACTTTTATCAGATTTCTTTTTCTTTTCGTCCTCCTTAAACCACGGACCCCAGACTCCTCCGTTCAGCTTCGGGTTACTCCGAGGGTCCTTAGGTGGGTACCGAACAGGAACCGCAGTCTTATTGAACTGTGAAAGCCGCCGTAACAACTGCTTCACTACATCGGGGTACCTTGCGGAGAGGTCCACTCGTTCGTAGGGGTCAGCGGTTATGTTGAAAAGCCAGACTGTTTTGCCAGCTGACCAGGAAACGCGTTCGTTGTGCCAGCGGTTGGGGCCCACGTTACTGAAGGCCTGGGGAGGTACCCAGTCACTATATCCCGGATTTCCTGTCAGTAGTTTCCAGTGATTCACTCTGATAGCCGACTGAATCGCAGTGTTCCAGATCCCATAGCCAGCCGCCCAGGACCCGTTCTTGGCCTTGGTGTAAATCGGGTCAATGTTGTGCAAGATGTCTACCCGTGGAGAACGCCTGCCCTCACTAATGGTTTCCCATATATCGTAGCCATCCAGCTGGATTTCTTCATCGATCTGCCCTTCTGCCAGCGTGATCAAAGTGGGGAACCAGTCTGTGATGTGCACAAGCTCCTTACACACGGAGCCTTTGTTCTTCAGAAGGGGGCTATGGACAAAGCCCACAGCACGGATCCCTCCTTCCCAGTAGGTCCCTTTGCTTCCTCGGAGAGGCCAGTTACTTCCTCCGGCCATTGGCTGCCCACCATTATCTGAAGAATATATGAGGATGCTATTCTCATAGTAACCGTACTTCTTCAAAGCGAGGGTCACGTTGTTTATGGCTTCATCCAAACAAGCCAGCATTGCAGCGTATCTTCGCCTGTTGATGTTATTTATCGATCTATAATGTTCAAAATACTTGCCAGGTGCCTGAAGAGGCGAATGAACAGCTTGGTAAGCGATATACAAGAATATAGGTTTCCGGGGGTTATGAGAGGCTAAGATTTGCTGTACTTTTTGCGTGTACATCTGCGTCGAGTAGATGCCGTTGTCATGATCCCAAGCTGCGTTGTCATTCTCGTACAGGTCATAGCCACATATGCCAGGGCTGTCGCACTTGAAGTGAGTGTAATAGTCGCCGCTGCCTAAGAGCGAGCCGAAGAAAGTGTCAAATCCTCTCTGCGTGGGCATGCATTCTCTGCGATAAAACCCCAAGTGCCATTTCCCCACCATGTGTGTCGAATAACCAACTTCCTTCAGCTTCTGAGGTAGTGTGACATTATCCAGAGGTAAGCAGTTGGGCTGGGTTGGCCGTATAATGGAGTGCTGAAGGCCGGTGTGTATCTGGTACCTGGAGGCAGGGAGGAGACAGGCATCAGGCAGGGAGGGGGATAAGAAATGCTTAGGCCCTGCGCGTGGACACCCATGCACGTAACTGTGGCAGAAAACACTCGCACGCATGCGGCAATTTTCTCCAGAAATATGTGCAAGTGCTTAGGTCAAAAACTAACGAGGTCATGCTATTAAATCTGCTGAAACAGGAGAAGGGCATCTGTTCTGCTTCGCAAGTGTTTAAGAGCAGTTCCCCCACCTCCTTTGGCCAGTGGGCAGCAATATGGAAGAGAAAACAGAAGACGGCAGCATCACCCACTTCTCTCCCTGCCGGCCTCATTTTTAACGTTTTCATTTCTTTGTAGCTGCGAGCAAGGTCAAAGGCTCTCGGAGGCGACATGCGGCCTGTGAACCACTATGTGGGCGTTCCTATGTTAAAGCTCGCAGTCTCACAGACCTTTACAGCATCCCTTAGGTATACTACAGACCCCAGAAGCAACACGACTGCGGTGCTCTTTCAGAGCGCCAACAAGTCCTACAGCACTGACGGGGGACCAGCTCTCACGGCACGTGCAACACTGAAAGCCCGACGGTCTGATTCCTGGTCATCCATCGTGTGCTATGCATACAGGCTACGACTTAGCAGAGATATTACTAATATTGTAACGAGCGAGTCAGCCGTCAGCAGGCACGTGATGGGGCCTGGCTCCATTCTCTCCTCCAGTGCCTACAGTTCCACGGTCCAGCATTCATCTCCCGAGGAAGGGGCATGAGTGTGCATCGCCAGCAAGTACGCTGGCCAAAACGCAAGGTCGCATATGCAGTTGCAGTGAAAGGGGTTTACGAGCTATCGCTCAAAGGAAGCCATAATTTCAGCACTGGATCTCTTGTTCCACTGTCTTTTGCTGTCCTTGCCTAACTGTTCCATGGAATGTTTCCCTCCATGAACTGAGTTAGTCAAAATACTTGCAAATATGGGAGCACAGATACTCGCAAGTGGCTTTTTTTTCCTTCTCAGAAAGCTTTCAAATGTCTCCTTTTAGCAATGATTAGAGAAAATTACGTGAATAAATACAATTTTTACAATGCCTCATAATCTGCTAGTGCTAAACGTATCTACAGCATACAGACATGCTGGACGTGGAGCATGGAACAGCAGTATATTTAAAGGGTAGGATAATAAATTCTGCAGTGCAGTACAGTCTGGGTGTAAAGAATACATATGGCCTCCATATGGTTAGAACATGGATTCAGCATGGGCAGTAGTAAGTATCAAAAATCGAGCACAAATCAGTTCCTATCAGTCTTACACTAAGGCATAAACCGTAACGGTACACTGTAAAGCAACGACTTCTCCCTGAGAATGAGAACAGCATAAAAATGCAGGCATGAAGAGACCGTCTAGGTCGACCGGTACTGTGAATCTTCTCCAGAACCATGGCTTTTATTAATTGGTGGTAGCAGGAGTTGGGACTTCCTGACACAATCTGCTAGTACTGCCAATCTGACTGGCCTCCCGAGCCCTCTAGAAAATTAAAAACATTAGGCTCTGCCCGTCCATAAACAATTTAAAGTCTGCTTTTATATGATGTCTCCCTGGGCAAGTTCTTAAGAGGCACCATGGATGTCTTTAACGCCTGCCAATCCGTAATAATTGTGTAACTCCCATTTTATTCTTGAACTGACTTCCACAGAACCAGAAGCTCCAGTCGGTCTAATTTCTTGCAGAAGCTTTGGGTGTTGCACTGCTCTGCTTTAAGCTAGCCTGTGCTCAGTACGCTGCAGCACTGCTGCTTTTCTTTGTTGCTCTGGCACTTTCTCAGATCATTGTTTCTGTTACCAGTCTGCGGATCTGGAGCCCTGCCATCCAATTGTCTCCAAACTCAGAGGCTGGTGCTGACACAGGAGATGCTGCAGTAGTTAAAGCAGAGCCTCAAAATGATGGGTTTCTGGGATCTACCCTTTTCTTACCGACACCTTTCCCACAATTCAAGTAGAATATTGTTCTCCTTTTAGAACAGGTAAACTACAGTAAGGAAACCATGCTGCCTAATGGCAGCGCCCCATACTTCAGTTCACTCCACCTTTGAAAGTCTGCAGGGACCTACGTTCACAAGAGATTTCATTTCCTTTCCCTTCTCTCTCCTCTGCCTCGCTAAAGCCTTTCAGCAAATTCCCCTTGTTTGATCCAATTGAAAAAGCCCTTGCCCCCACCCTGCTCTTTTAATGAATAGCTTCTGCTTTCTTAAACATTGACAGCCTCTTCTATCTTGAGATCAGCCCACAGTCCCAGCCAGCCAGTTTCTCCCCTGACAAACTAATTTTACTGGAAGTCAGGATTTTCTCTAAAGCAACGTTGCTGTAATAAAGAACCTTCCACCCTTCTCCTCGACACAGAAGCTGAGTCTGGGGGGAACCAGCCACCGAATTTGCGACACATCGCAAACCAGTCTGCCTCTTGACAAAGCCTACACAGGAAGCACAACATTCGCGCAAAAATAATTCTCCTGAAGAAGTCATAAACAACACGGAGATTCCCCAACTAGGGCTTTTCAATGAGGTATGGCAGCATGGCATCCCTACACTGTTAAGCTGACAAATTCCAAACCATACATATCAAGACTCAGGCTCAGTTACACATAGGCTTCTTAGGAGAATGTGGCATACGGCAACGCATCTTCTTTCGGCAGCAGCCCAACTGAAGAATTGAAAATTCTTCAGCTCGCTGGCTACAATGCACACATCTACCTCGCAGTCCTGCTGCGATTCTCTGCTGCTGTCTTTTTCCGTGAGACTTCGGTGTGCGTCCCAGATGTGTCCGTCTGTGTATGCTATTTATGGCATCGCCGTGCTTCCGAATACATATATATGTCCATATATGTGCACATACAAACAAACAGGCGTTAAAAAGGGATTATCAAAATAATCTGCTTTAGGTAAAACTATTTCAAATGCAGAAATATTTCAAAGAAGCATCAACCTCTAATGATCTCTAATTCTTCACTATTACAAAAATGGTCGCTCTCGTTCACCTTTCTGTGCCACGTGCCTTCCAAGTTGATCCATTATGTGCCAATATTACTTCTTCAGTCAAAGTAATCTGCTTTCCAAAGACTTGAAGACAACTAACTCACGGGAAAACAAAGTAATCTGAGCGAAAGACAGTGATTCTATTGAGACAAATGGCAATAACAGCAATCGCAAAGGTGTCTCGACATTGCAGTTTTGAAACGGTAGACTACGCAAGAGGAAAAAAACCCCAACTGAAGGAGGCAAAACAAAAAAGGAAATAAGAGGCAGATGCTGATTTTGGGAGGGTTCTCTAGAAGATAAAGTCATGAGCTCACTCACTGCCATGAAACGTCTGTGAAATGCATTCTACAGATTTCATCACTTTCTACCCCAAGATTAGCTAGTTCTTTAGAATGAACTGGTTGAACCTAATGCCAAAGGCAGAAAGCAAGTTATGATCATGAATAGTCTGGAATTCGTTATGATTAATTACAACGCCAGTAACCAGTGAAATACAAGCAATTGCTGCCAGGCCACAGAATCCGATTTCTTCATTTTTTAGACTTTGACCTTTACGGCCAGTATTTACGTAAGCGAAACAGACTGAGAATACCCTGCTTTTATACAGCAGAGGGGTTCAAGACTTGTGAATGCTTTATACACATGCACTATTCTCTCTTTCTCCCTACCCCTCCAGGTTTCTAGATCCTGTCTGTCTCTCTCTTAGACACCTGAGATCCGAAACTTGCAGAACAAGGAACTAAGTAAAATTTACGTGAACTATTCAGCTAATAACACGCATACTGAAATTTGTTTCCTCGCCACATGGGGATGACTCTTCTCTGGGCTTTTTTGACTCAGATTTCTATTTCACTAGCGTGGAAGTTGTTCAGATGTTTGCAGGAAAACCAGTGTGACAGCTGTTCCAGCTAAGGCAGCTGTTTAACGCTAGCTGACTGCTAAACCACTTTGTTTACTTGTTTGTAGTGGAAACTTTAAAGTGAGGGACTCCCAGTGGGAGTATCTTGATGACTTCACAGGTCCTTTGTTTCCTGGATACTGAGAGAAATACTTCAGAGGTTTCTTCAAATAAATAAATAAAAAAATAAAGCCTCCATCCTGAGTCTGAGCTCCTGATACTGCTTCCCAACGCGTTTTCCCTTCCTGTTTCAATCTAGAAAGACACGAATCTAAGCCAGTGGCTTTTAGAATACTCTCACCTTCAGTCTCAAGGTGCAGAGACCATTACGTTGTTACAGGTCAACTGTATATTGAAGTGCCAGAGTCTCTGTGGATGTAAACCGCCACGGGGACACTGAAGTCAGTTTTACCTGAGCTTGAAAAATGTATTAACATTTGGAGGCTTAATTTCCCCCTTCTGATGTCCTTAGGAATGCTAAATTAGTTTCCCAGTTCTCATCTGGAGAGCACACCGAAGTAGAGAAGTGGATCAATGACAGTAATCTTTGCACATTTGCACTACTATTCCCCTGAAGCAGAGAGCAAGATTTACGGCCTGTGTAGCAGAAGAGATTCTCCTGGCATGTCTCACAACCCCCTGGTGCTTCTGCAGTCTTAAACATATGTAGGCCAAACTAGTTTTTCTTGCAAAAAGTCTCCCTAAGGAGTTTTCTCTTGAGCATTCTCCCCGCTTAACTTCAGGGTGGGTTCTGCACTGAGAAAGAAGCTAGGATGTTTCTAATTTTGTAATGTGCATGTACCAAACTATTGATTTTAAGCTTTCATAATTTGACAATACTGCATTAATTGTCTTCAAACTGAGATTCTTTTAAGGCTCACTGAAGATTAACAAAGAAGCACAGTTTGAAGTTTCTCCTTTCAGGAACTTTTGCTAGCACAGTTCTAGTTGGCACATGTAGAAAATGTGTTTTTATTATGCTCGCACAGCTCAGGATGTGCTGGAAACAAATTCTCCACTTCTGGAATAATAAACTCTAGCATAGGATTTAGAAAAACAGTATTTCAAACAACAACAAAAAAATCATTTCCACGAGGAGTTGCAAACCGAGCGATAGCACTGAGGTATGCATGCCACATTAATTAAAGGGATCATGATTGATGGTTATGAAACGCCTTGTTAAAAATCATGAAACACAGCAAGTAGATGCCAGTCCACAAAGCAGGCTTAGGGACTGCTACAGAACAGTCTTTAGCATCTTACCTGAAACTGTTTGCAAAACACAACAGCTAGAAATATGGCTGTTCCCAGTGAGTAGGAATATAGAAATAAGTGAGAGTTTTTGACTGAAAGTTCCCAGCCCTCAGAGGGCTCCAAGTTAGTGGGGAGAAAAAAAAATCCAACATCCCACTTGCACCAGCAAATCGTAAGAAGGACGACTCAATGAACAGTTGGAGAAAAGAAAGAAAATGAAGACTTCTTTATAGCAGACTGAGGCCTTAGCATGGAGTGCACAAACCCTGATCCCTTGAAAACGCTGTTCCTTTGGGCAGATAAGTTTGCTCTCGTTTACCATAAAGTTATTCTGACCTCTTTAAGAAGCTTGCAAGGGAAGCAGAAGCTGCCTGGGAGCACTTCTGCTTTCAGTCCTCCAAAGCAGCAGGTGAAGAGCATGGCAGAGAGAGGCAAAGTTACTCACCAGACACGGACCAACGTGAAAGAATCACACAAAAATGATTTGCATCGGAAGTATTTCCCATAAACTTTAAACGTTTTATGCTGCATCTGCTAAGGTTTCTAAAACTAAAATCAGAGCGTAAAGCTGGAGAGGGGGCAGGCTGATTCAGGAGACACTGGGGCAGAGAGATAGAGTTAAGCTGATTTAAATGAGATGCAAATAAATCTATCACAGCCTGACATGAATTGCTGCAAAGCAGTCAGCAAGCACCGATCCCTAGTCCCTTCAGACTGCTGATGACAATGAAAGCTGGAGCCTGTAGCCACAGCGCTTCTTTTTTGCATTTTGTAAAATTACTGATAAGCAAAACGTTCTCTGAATTTTCACATCTTTTTTATTTCCAGTCTTTTCCTCACTTACGAGACAGGTGCCAAGTCTTGCCTTTGCTAATTCCCACTTCTCAAGCTTCCGTGAGAGCAAAAGCGGGTATCTCTCTTTGGTACAGTAGCAAGTCTGAATATCTGTTTTAAACGAGACCAGGTCAGCGACACTCCGTCAGTCATACTTCTTCAGTATCGCTGGTCTGTGAGAACTGGCTACTGCTCTGCAATACGTTTTCTAAATGCTAGCACAGAACTTTGGGTTTTCATGAAATACAGTCTTCTCAGAAAAAAATCTTCATTTTGAGCCTACGCTATCTAAGTTACAGTTCATCTTTCAAAAACAGCAGTTAGGCAGCAGTGCAGGAGAGGGTGGGTTTTTCTGCCCTAAGTTCCGCGTACTTGGTTCTAAAGTAAAGTTACAGCCACGGCTTCAGTTCAACAGATAGTTTAAAGAAGAATGTGATTTCAGCCAGGTAGCTGGTCGAAACGGGACCAAAGTAAGCAATCAAATTTTGTGCCATGAACGTGAGTGATGCTACAGGTGTGGAAATAACTCGCAAGTCAGCCACACAGCATTTTGTCCTTGGTAAAATTCCGAACGCTAAGAAGCGAAGGAAACTCCTTCTACATTAGAACAGGATCTGTCACAAAACATACCCTTTTGCCGAACAATATAAATTCGGGGTGGAAAGGATGTATTGGCTTATGCTGCCTATTCTTCTGCCTGCTTAAGATTGCGGGTAAGATATTCTGCATAGCTACAGTACTGTCCTAGTGGTTTGAATTAGATAGGAAATACTTATATTGATACGTGCCAACGGTACTACAGCTAGGGAGCAACTGCTCCATCATGGTGGGTGCCTGACTTACAGAAGAAAATCTCCTTGCAGAAAGGAAAGGAGCATGCAGGCAAGTTCCTCCGTGGGATATGAGTTATAGCTGGAGGGTTCAAATGAGCTCTGCGGCAGCCAATGACATGCAGAATACTGTGCCACAGTCCCACCAACGCTGCTTAATTTTTGATAGAAATTTGAGGCAGGCAAAGACTGACTGACATTTTCTGAAGTAGGCAGGGTCCCCCTGGTCCCCATAGTCCTCCTTCCCAGCTATTCAACCAACTGAACGCTGAATGCACGCTGGGATGAGCCCTGGGCGTGTGTTACTGCCACAGGTTTCCTGCTTTCCTTGGGAAGAAACAGGCATGCAGGCAAGGAAGCTTGAGTGAGTCTGAAGAGGCCCTCAGAACTTCTTTTCTGCTCAAGCCTCCTGTCAATGTTAAACATCTGCCAGAAAAAAACCCCTCTATGAATCTGTTATTTAACCATTTTTATCCTCCAGCTTATAACTTCAAGATGATGGGAGGGGGAGGTTGGTTATGAATGTAGATGGATCAGAGAGGCAAAAGCAACATTAAAGACTACATGTGAACTCGAAACCTTTGCAGACTTTCCTCGTGACAGTCCACGTAAAACAAAACTGAAGTTTTCACACAGAGACACACCACACGTTCATTTCATCTGCGGCGCTAGTCCTTGAATTTTTACGGGCTTATAAATCAGAGCAGAAAAATAGCCACTTCTAACCCAAGTGCTTCCATAAAAAAAAAATCTAACTCAAAATATTTACTGTTTTATCACCCTGGCAGCGCTACTGCAAATATTTCACTTGAAAGTTTCTAAATCTAGCCCTGCTTTCACGTTTCTGGGGAGATGGTGAGGGCTTTTTTCTGTTTTTAAATCGGCTACGGCTCTTCCACCCAATACAGGAAAAGGAAAAAATTGTAGTGATTTCTTTATGAACTAGTACTGTTAACCAGTTTGGTTCCATTTACCTTACTTCCGGGACCTACAAGAGTTGCGACAGCCTCGTTTAACCAAAGGCCATTGGGATTTTGATGCCTTAACTCAGCCTCAAAATCAATTGGAAATTCTGATCTCATGCAAGCTGTGACATTTGGCCTTTTAAATAAAGTCCTTATGCCACTGTATCACTTACACTACAAATGTATATTTATCATCAGGCACCTAGAAATGCGACCTAGAGTTACATTAACAAAAAGAAACATTTATCAAAAGCAAGAAGCAGAACAACTTCCCGCGAACTCCACAGAGTGGTTCAGAAGCCCTGCCTCTTAAAAGATGGAGAACCAAGCCTGAAAATGTTGGTCTTTGTGGCTCCCTATTCTGACCAATTTTGCATCTCAAGGATACGCACCGTCTCTACTCTGTTTTATCTTCCCAGCTCCTGCTGATAGTTGCACCCCAGGAGCGAGGCAGAGCTTGGTGAACAGCAGGAGACAAACTTGTCTCTAGAATTGCTAGCTTTAAAGGAAAAATAGCTGAGGGTGGAACCAAGCTGGGAGAGAAAAGAAACAGAAACTTTTATGTGTGTTTCCTCGGAGTTACTCTCCCTGGTTGCAAGGGGCCATTAGTGCAAGGAAACATAAAAATCATACAGTGAAGCTCGACCAGAAGTTTCAACTTTAAATTGCCCTGCAAATTAAGTTGTAATTACTATGTTCATACACTAATTTCTACTTTTTAGAAAACATTATTAAACTGCCTGCGTATCCGCTACTAACCTTTCCTGTCATTGAGACAATTCAGCTGCTCAAACGGGAGGACAAAAAGGCTAAAGCAAAACGTGGGAGTCGGCAGCAGCTGGAATGCATATGTACATGTCCAACTATTGTTTCCTTTGCTCCCAGTTTGCTGCAGCTGTGGAAACAGAGCACAACGTTTCCAACTTCATCATCACTGGATGTTATTCCTTTTGAAAACAAGGGGAAGAAATGGTGTGACTGCATAATCAGCACTCGGAGCTTCACGTCTCCATGTAAGTGACGTGAAAAGAAAACAATCTGACTAAATGCTTTGCATGCCAGCCACAGATCTGGACATTGCCACTAAATTCTGGGCTCTCAGCAGAAGCAGATCCCATCGGATACTGCACATAATCAACGAGTTCCAAGGAACAGAAACGCACTGCTGTGAGTTCAAGAGCACGCTGGAGCTACGCTGGCAAGAGAAGCAGCTCGCATCAGCAGACCGTCCCTGCGCATTTCTCTGAAGGCAAGCAAACGTCAAAGCAAAACCAATTCATTAGTAGAAGGTGAGTTTTTTAGTCCTGCTTCAGTCATTTTCACAGGAGGAAAACCAGGAGAAAATGAGATAAATGGAATCTAAAAGCCATAAACTGGCATGCAGAAGGATTCCCCCCTCGGGTACTTCAAAGGGTGATCTGCAGACCCTGTTGCAGGCACTGCATATGGCTGGAGCAAGACTAGCAGGTCAGAACAGGGACATGGCACATACCAGTTTGTAAAGCTTGTTCTCTGTGCTACAGCACGTAACTCCTGAGCATGGAAAGTGTATAAAAGTGGCCTTCATTTGAACCTGTGTGCTCACTGCTATGCTGGAGAGAATACCAACTCAGAGATGATTAATATCCTGGACTAGTCATTCTTACAGATAGGGTAAATTTCAGCCTGTCTCACTGAGGCAGTCTGCCCCAAAGAACACATTAATTAGTAATAACACAGACATTTTTACATGGCCAGAAAAAAAACCCCAGTTGCCATGTATACGTGTGAAATATTTTTCAGCTAAAAACCTCAAGGCTGAAACTCGTAATTCTGTGACAGGTCAGGAAAATTAGTTCATCTTTATATAAGAAGAATTTACTCAGTGAATGCACCTAAGGGATGTGAAAGATATTCATTATATGGTTGCCTTTCCTAAGAAGACATCTTTCGCAGAAAATGACATGCTTGATATCAGTCCTTACGGTAGCAGCCAAATGGTTATTTTCTTATCTTACACTTTCATGAAAGTACCCATTTTTACCATTTATTACTCTTTCTGAATTAATATTGTCCTTATGTATTATTCATATATGCAGTACTCAGAGCCTAGATTAAATGCTGCAAAATGACCTTGAATTGACAGCAAGGGTGACTGAGGACAAAATGACATGATGTAAAATACAGGTTAACAACTACCATATCATAGTTTTACGTTCTATCTTTTGAGAGAGATAATTGCTTTATAATTAAAGAACATTATGACACTGAAGAAAACCAGGATTACTCAGAGCTTCAGAGACATCTCCAGCGTTTTCGATACCCTCACACAACAGCCGAACTTTGGAAAGCTACCGTTTTCTATTAAGCCCTCAACAACTACATAAACATGCCATTTCTGAGCGTGACATTGGAGAATGTCACAGTTTCCCTCCCTTATTGAGCTTAAGTAGATCATAGGCCATTACGTTTCTTTTGAAACCTTAGATTAGCCTTTCAGACTCAAATTTAAAATTAGATATAACTTATTACTGGGAGTATGTTAATCAAGTGCTAATGGCAGCAATCTCTCCCTAGTATTTATATTATTCCTATCATCCCGTTCTATGATATGTCTCAAACTCAAGTGTTTCAAAGCACCTATTACAGGAAAGACAGAACAGATTCTATCCCCCTTAATCAGCATGTAGCTACTTAAATAGAAGGATCAATTCCATCAATTTCAACTGAATCCTTTTTTAGAAAACATTTTTCTCAGTGTCATCAAAATATCAAAATATCAAAATGAGTCTCCACATTAACGCACGAAACCCCTTTTCTAGTGGGGAGATCCGCTGTGGCTGCTGATTAAGAAGTATTCTTGATTACTTGTTTCATCTCAACTTTGTTCTGCTGTTAATGCGGTCATTTGTTTAACAGTCTTGTAAAATACGTACATTTGCATCAAGAGGAAATGATAATCTCGTCCTTCATGTCCCATATGTCACACAGCAATTCAAAAGAGCAGGATGTTCATTCACCTAGAGCAATGTGACACAGCCGAGCATTTACGTTTAACGCTTCACTATGCATTTCCAGCCCCTTGTAATCGATACTGCTGACACATTGCTTGTGGATTAAACGAGAAACTTCTTCAAAACTGAAAAAGTGGGTGTGCACGACCCACTTAATCCACTTTAGCAACACAACTTCCAGCCTCACGCAGACTGCTACGCCCACCCAGACACCTCCTGGTTTCAGATCTTTTTAGACCAGCGGGGTTCTTGTCAGCAGGGTAACGATGCCCTTTAGTTTTCTCTACAGGCTTCCCGGGACACACAGAAGCCAGAAATTGTCTCATGCCACTTCACAGCTTCTGCTAGAACTGAAGGCAATTTCCAAGAAAATCTACAGCCCTGATAATATGAAGAACAGCTATAGCTGGAATGAAGAACAACTTGCATTTTGACTTTTCAACACCATCGACAGTATTCTGGGCTGACGTTTACTGGCAACAGCAGTAGCACTGAATCATTAGGAGAAGGAATAATGTGAACCTGAAGGAGAGGGCTGGGAGCCAAAAGCCATGCTTTCTTCTGCGTTCTGCTTTTGGCCTGAGCATTTTGACTGACCTCTAATGCTTTTGTCCTTCTGACACTCCTGTAGTAATTTCTTAGGCTTTTTGTGTTTCTCCTTTAAGCAGGGATGGTGCTATTACTATTGTAGAACACACCTAGCGCTCAAAATGGGCTTTTTAGTCTTCTGATAAAAAACCACTGGCAGGATGCAAAGGAGCCTCCCCCTGATGCTAACAACAGTTTATAACTGGATTTGCTAAAATAAAACACAGCACTTACAGGCATCCACTTCTTTACGGTGATTACCAGCAGTTACGTACAAATTCTGTCATGCGTTGCTGGCTGCTGAACTTCCGCATTAAATTCACACTTTTATAGCACTACTGGATTGTCTTTCCTACTTCCCCATTGCCTTGAGAAATACTGTATTAATATCTGCTTTTCAGAACTGACCGCAACGTGCAAGTCCATTTCTGATTGAGGAAAGGGCTGGTGCTGACAGCCCTGTGTCCGGTTCCCCGAGAAATTAGCTATTAAGGTAATGAGGTATTTTATTAACCCGGGACCCAGGTGAAAGGGTCCCGATTGACAATGCGGGGAAATGAAACATCTTTGTTTCTTCACAAGGGAGAGTCAACAGGGAAATGAAATGCTTTTGCTGCTGTTATCTGAGTGGATGTAGATGTAGGTGTGCTTCTGTCGCAAGGGAAGGAAGGAGTGGGGAGCACTGTTTCCAGACTGTCAGTTATGTGACAGTTTTTAATTAACACATCAGAGATATTGCATACTGTATAATGTGGCATAAAAAGGAAAGTACAATGGCCGTATTCAAAGCGTGATGAGCCAGGAGCTCGGTACTTTCCAGGGCTGGTGTCTGCTTCTGTACCAAATGGACTCAAGTTGCTACCTCTGTGCTCTGGCCCGATTAGGCAAAGGCTAGGAGAAACATAAGGCTGCTCTGCGGAGCAGGAGCGCAGCGAAATCAGAAAGCTCTCCGTTTAGGTGATTAATGGCAACCCACGCATTTGAGGGTTGCGAGATGCCAGGGCTTGGGGCACTGTGAAGCCCCCTCCCACCATCTTGCTACACTTTTCCCTTCCCTTCGGTCTCCTGCAGCACAGAAGAGAACAAACTAGAATGAATAAGGGACGGGGAGGTTAAAGGCACATCTGTCTCTAGGCCTCCATGCGACTGAATAATGAAGTGATTTGGATAAATGCTTCTTCATTTCCCTCTTAAATACGGCTTAGCAAAACCAGTGGGGCTATCTTGGATGTCGCTGCTGCACTCTCTAATCCTCTGTAACGATCAGTAATTTCTCATTTATACTGCTCCTCAGTCACATCTTGCTTCACCGTTTGCGCTGCCTAACAGAAACTGAGGCCGCAGTGCAATAGGCCTGGAAGTAAAATGGAATGTAAGACAGGGGGTGAATGGAAAGGGGTGACAAAGCATTGTTAGTCCAGCAAAAATCTAGAAACCACATCTCTGATGTCTATAGCAATTACGTCTAAAACTAGATAAAGCATACATAAAATATTTGCTATGAAGTGTTACGTGTTAATGAACCCGTGCCTTATTCAAGATGCTAGTAGGTGGGTTTGGTCCTAGACAAAATACCACAAGAATGACTCATGTAACAGAGCGAGCTGGATAAGCATTAAGTGAGGCGTAAATCGGACACGCACGACATTTTGGCAGTATGCGTTCAGTATATTAAACAACTAAGTCCTAGCTGATTCGTGGAATCTACGTTATCGATGCCACCAGTGTTGTAAGCCTGCCTTCTGTGGGGCTTTTTCTCCCTGGTCTGAAAACATCTGTTCAATAGAGTGGTATTAGCATCACATACCCTGGGATAAGTGCTTTAAGGACTGCCACCTTTGGAAAAGGTAGGTCACTCACAGTGAGGTGGGAGGTAAACTATTCTATATGTATAATATTCTGTGCTATACCATGAAAGAACTTCAAGGCAAGGAGTAAATTGGCAGAGGCGGACGGGATTATCAGCCTGATTCAGACCGTAGAACTAAGGATGAAGTTTTCATTGACTTCACAAGGCCCCCTTACGTTGGTCCTTTGGACCTAGCTGCCCTTTCCACACTCTTAAGGCACTCAGATGGGTCCCTACCAGATAGACACTTGGCAGTAACCCATTTTGTTCTAAAATCAAACCAAAAGATGCTCATACATTCATATTTCTCTTGTTCGGCTCTGTGCTGTTCTTATTCTTGAGTTCACTACATTCCACCCATGTATATATTATACCAAAAGAACGAGCATAAATTCGGGTGTTGCGTTCCTAACTGATTGCACATATTGTCACAGACCACCGATTTCCATCACTAACTTCAACAGCTGAAAGACAAAATCAACCACAGAGTAGTGTAAACTAAAAACAGTTTAGAAAAACTGAAGTAATTTATACTGTGACCTTCTAGAATGTGAGGCATTTACTTTTTCAGACTTCTTCTGGAGCCGTGAGAAATAAACCCCTTTTAAAAATGAAAAATAGAAGGTAGAAACAGCGATTCTTTCAGAAACATTAGTTGTTAAGGAAAAAAGGAAAACGTTTAGCATTTATCAAAGTGTTTGCTTCATTAAATAGCTATAGAGTTCTGACTTGGGAAGATCCTTTTGTATGGACAGGCCTTCCACACCTGCTTAAGTTCCTGGGAGATAGAGCGACCTTCCTTGAAC
>JAAGNO010011978.1:26244-50914 GCA_033439905.1 Ceryle rudis
TTGGGAAGATCCTTTTGTATGGACAGGCCTTCCACACCTGCTTAAGTTCCTGGGAGATAGAGCGACCTTCCTTGAACAGGATGGATTTAAACAACGGCCTGTTCTCGAACTGGTGCTTAAGTGCACTTCCAGTCTTTACAACACCGCAAGAATTTTAGGAAGCGGTCTATAAATGTTTTTACAGCTAAAGACGAAAATAGGTGCTTAATGGGATTCTCAAAAACATGTCCCTAGATCTTCACCAAATCCATGCAAGTTACGGCAGTGAAAAAAAGACCACCGATTCCCAAGCTGCATTAGTAAGCTTCCTTTAAAAGATCATCTGGTCCTTCAAGATTTTTCTGCAACCTTTGCACTTCAGTCAGGGCAACTGAATTTGTTAAGGTAGGGACAGATATATGTACACTTCCGTGCGCCTGGCGAGGTCTAATATGACAACTAGTAACTACAGGAATGATGCAATCCTCCCCATTGTGGTGGGGTTGCTTTTCTTTTAGAAAAGGAACATTAAAAGGGCATACTCTGTTTTCTCAGAGGTTCCAAACCAAAATTACCATCGTCACAGAAAAGCAACTCCGACACATTTGATCTTCAACCTTAGGGCTTCTTATGGGAGCCAAGCATTTGTTGAAAAAAGACAACGGGAGGACCATAACCCATCACACCTTTTCAAGCACAATTAACTACGTGGAACGTTACTCGATCAGTGGCAAATATCTTGCGGCTCCCAAATCACTTATGTCCTTTAAAGGTTGTGAAGTTAAGGATTTCAGTGGTTAATAATTATGACAATGGTTTCCAAATGAACAAAATACTGGACCGCCACTATGTAAAGCATCATCATTTTGAGTCTGTTCCTGTTATTTTCAATGTGCGCCTCTGCGTGGGGAGAGAAGTATGGGAACTATGGGGATTGTAAGGGGAAAAGAAGGAAGGAGAAGAAAGAAGAATCAGGCATGCTTCAGATCTGTCATGAATGAGAAGACAAAGTATTTCTTTCTTCTTCAGGAGCCAAGAGAGTTATAGCGGGATAAAATCGTCACAGCTGAAGGCACGCACAGTCATTTGCTGACACTGTATAGTATTGTCTGCATTACGGCTGTCCAATACCACACAGAGCTGATGACTTGTGACAATACCACAGAGCTATCTGCAGTTGGGAGAACGTGAAGATGTTAATAAAACTGCTGAATAGTAGAACATCACATCTGTTCAGTTTTGTTTCCATTCACTACACAAATCTGTCTTCTCAGTGTAGCTCTGATGGGTCACATCGGAGGGAAGCGGCCCAGAAGAAGCTGTAAACCCTTCAGGGAGCCTGTCAGCAAACTCAGCAACAAAATTCTTATCTATATTTTCCTACTAGTAATAACAATATGCAACTCATGTACACAGCTTTTCCTTTCTAGTCTCCAAGCGTCCAGCCAAACAGATAAATCAACATCCTGATTTTAAATATAGGCACTCCGAGATAGGGAAAAATGGAGTGTCTCACAGAAGGAACCTGGCACCAAAGGCGTAACTGTAGAAAGAGCCCCGGTCCTCCCAGTCTCAGCCTGGGGCTCCACAATGGCATAAGGAAAGTCCAGTTAGGCTCACTGCCCCAAAGAAGGAAAACAAGAGCACTCTTGACAAGGCAATCCCACAAAAGGAAAGGTTACAAGAGCAAGAACATAGTTGGGTGCATGGCCCCAACTGATTTTCAGTTACTAACTAGATCACGTTTGTGCCTTGACTCTCTTCTCCATAGCTATGATTTTTATCCACCTACATTAACTAAACTGGACATTTCCTGTGCTGCGTTTCTTTATCATGTACAACTTGAGTTTAGAAAGTCATAGTCGACTTCGCAAATACTGTCTGAGAGCAACGGGTTTAGCAAGGCTCAGTTAACCAGGTTTCTCACAAGAGTGGGTGCACGCTATAAAGCCCATTTGCAACTTCTGCGAACGTGCCCCTGCCTAAATGCACCAATTCTTCACTAACCACCCCAGTTGACTTGTTCAAAATACGGCACAAAATATATTTTGAATTCTGTTAATCTGGCTGCATGGCTGTAAAATTTCTCAACAGTTCATTTTATACCCAGCTTTTCATGAGCAGTGCTCTCTAAATTGCAGGACCAACTTAGCTTTTATTCGTGTTAAAATCAAGCATCTGCTGTTCCAAACCAAGCTCCTGTATGCATGTTCAAAGTCAAAATGCGAGAGAGGTGTCTAAAGAGTCAGCAGCAACAACAAGGGATAGCAGCAAAAGGTCTGTAAAGCCTGAGCTCACATTCCTTGGCGAGCGAAGAGTCTGAGCTAAACGCACAGTTTGGCTCCAACCGGGGAAAATGAAGCTTTTATCTTTCTGATATAGTCTATTTAACCAACAGGGTCATTTGGGGAAACTGCATCCATCTCTCCCGATGAGAATGGCGACTGCTGCACCATATTAGGAAGAGAGGAGATCAAAGAAGGAAGGGAAAGATGAAAATTCCACAGAAACCACATTAGAATCGGAGTGGAACTCAGTCATTTCATTAGGGCTTGATCCAATTATTAACATCACCCGATGACATTAAGCCAGCAGTAGGTATTTTTATCCCAGTGCAGTATTTTAAGAACAAATAGCTACTTATCAAAAGTCAAATTCGAAAAGCATCGAATCTAAACATGGCGATAAGCAGTAACAGTGCAAGGGACACCGTGAGCTAGCTAACAGCCAACGTAATTACTTCTCAGGCTTTCATTGCCTGGAAGCTTACTTATTTTTTTTTTCCGCTTTGGGAAGGGGTGGTGGTGGGTTTGAGGCATTTTTTAAAATGTTTTTCAAGTCTGGACCATCCAGTAAATTTTCTGATGTTGCTTCCCTCCTGCCCCTTCTTCATTTGCAGCTTGCGTTATTACGCAGACAAAAAATCTTGTGGCAAACAAGTTTTCTGCGCTTGGTCAAAATGAGCATAGCTTGGAAATGATGCGTCAGCCTAGGAACAATAGAATAGCAAAGAATGGGATTGTTATCTTTGGAAATGGCATACACGCCGGGACAGCTGCAGAAAGGCCATGGCTGGACACACTTTCTCTTGAAATATCTAAGCTAAGTTCCGTTGCGGGCTGTGAAAGAAAGTTTTACGCTGGCTCCTTAGTTCTTTGGTATGTTACATAAGCTCCATTTCCCCTTTATTTTTGTAACAGTACCTAAATAGTTTATGAACGACGGGTCTTTGAACTGTGTTTCTCTGACCCATCGACTGATTCTCATTCGTCTCTTTGAAATTGCATCTCATACGCTATAAGAAATTCATCAACCTTATCTGTCAAAAAAAAAAAAGATGACAAAAAACCCCGCAACACTAATTCTGTTTGTTGTCAATGCCACAAGTCTATGATGCTCCATGTCAATATCAAAGTAGCGTGGAGACAATTGTATTCTGATATGTTAGAAGCAGTACAGGCAGGTCCTTCAACATTAAGATTTTTTTATGTCTTTTGAAAAGAAAACCCAACAGCCCAGCCCACCACCACCTGAAACTCTTGTTTTTCTCTTGGTGTCGCGCATCAGTACCAGGTGGGACACTTTTCAAATCTCAGAAGAAGAAAAATGAGAAAAATACCTCTAGCTCTACTGTGACAGGCCATAAACAAAAATAGCAAAGCAGGAATTCAACTGAGGAAGGCCCGGCTCAGATACTTGCACAACCTCTTATACAGATGCAGATATTCTGGAGGTAAGAAACGGAATCCTGGAGCCAACAACATAAAAAGCACTGTCTTTTGCTCGTCAACCTGATTTTCTTTTGCTTTTCAAGCAGAAAAAAAAAAGGATTTTTCTTTTTCTGCTCTCTTCCCTTGAGACGGGAAAAAAAAAGAAAATTCTCATTCTCTCCCTGAATCTGCAATTTCCAAGGTGTGTTACTGAGAGGGGAAGAATGAAACAAAGCAACAATATTACAACGTGAAAAATTTCAAGTGTGTGAATATTACGGAGATCTTGATCAGCTTAATAGATGAAAAAGACAGATTTCAATTAGCTTCCTGAACGAGTGGAATCAGGCAAAGCATACTGTACATTTTAATAAAATCCCCAAATGCATATACCCTATTTCATGCTTTTGCCAGAAAGAACAATTTCTCCCACTCACTCCCTCGGGAATGTGCTTACAAAATTCCACTTCTCCTGACTCAGTAACTCCTACTTCAAAAATCTTCCCAATTATGGCCGTATTTTCAGCTGCTTGTTTAAAAAGTGTTTGACGACCTTTTATTACCTGCAGATAGTTTATTTTCCAGAAACGAAATGAAAAAAAATTAAACACTAAGCCTGCACATTGCAATTTTCTGTCCTAAAGTAAACTGACACCTAAAGAAGCAAATAACAGATTCAGGAAAGGTGGAAACTTTCTACTGCTTTGTCTCACGCTTCTCTTGAGGTGTAGGACAAACTACATAGGACTCCCCAACTCTATTTTAATAAATAGTGGCATCCCCTGGAGATCTTATTCTCTCTACTCGCAGAGGTTGCCCACCCCAGAGAAAATTCGCCTTGGTCCTAGCCGAAGCCCAGCTTTAATGACGGTTTCAGCTAGTGATAGCCCAGATTGCGCTCCAAGCTGGCAAAGCCAAAATGATGGTCCCTTTCGCTCCCTCCGGCACCCGGGCAGTAAACTCTAACCTTGGAAAGGGGACAGATTTGAGCAAGGCAGAAATATCTTCAGCCCCACTGCTTAGCTGAAAGGAGCCCCTCACAGCTTTCCGCTTTATCAACCTAGAATACTAAGTCAGTTCTCCTCCTCTCCCAAAGCACTGTGAAGTCAACGTTATGAACGTCTCTAAAGCTGTGTGAAATGCTTCGAGAGAAGCAGCTATGGAAGGCCAAAGCTTCAAGAGCAAAGGAGCTGCAGTTTCGACGCTTCACTGGTTTTCTCTAATGTCTTTAATGCCAACTACAGATACTGTATTCCTTGTCCTTTAGCTCTCTGAAAATGCCTTTCAGTATTTCCTAGCGCAAGTCCAGGGTGGGATGGTAGGTTACAACAAAGAAGGACAGAAAGAGGAGGAAGTCAGGCCCATCCTTCCTATTTCCTCCCTTTTGTCATTTACCCGCAGCAGCAGGCAGCGCGCTGGTGCTACTGGGGCTCTTGTGCCCTGCATTAGCTCGAGGAAGGCAGCACGTTCTCCCTCCTTGAAAAAAATCTGCTCTTGGCTCAACCGCAGGTTGTCCTCTTGCTTCATTGGCTCTTGCATTATCATCCACCTACACAAATTAAGACATGGTTTCTTTCTTTCCTCACTTCCTTAAATAATGAATGGATGAGGTGCAAATTTAGAAGCAAGTGGTATCAGCAAACACACAGAGCCTGTGAATGTGGGGCTTTTTCTTAAAGGTTAAATCAACTATTTCAGTGAAGGGAAGCAATCTGTTCTCGCCCTGTCATGTTTTCTGGCATGCTAATCTCCGCTTGTACCACACGAACTAAGAACACTTGATTTTTTTCACCAGGATCGAGAGCGGACAGAAACTGGGAGGGGACATAGCTGCATACGGTTCTTCGTGTGCATGTGTGTACGCATTTCTCGGGGTTTTGTGCATTACCTGTCTTCAACTGACTCCACTTACCTAAATGGACTGTCGGGGCTTAGTGAGAGTTGTCTACCTCCATAACTAATTTAAGAAAATCCACACTGTAGTTTCTATATCAAACGATAGCTTTAAGGGAATGATACTTCATGCCTAACGAAGTATTTCTATTTTAATAAGTCATTTGTTTTTCACTG
Organism: Ceryle rudis; assembly: GCA_033439905.1. Lineage (NCBI taxonomy): Eukaryota > Metazoa > Chordata > Aves > Coraciiformes > Cerylidae > Ceryle > Ceryle rudis. Next base: position 32,004 of record JAAGNO010011978.1, read on the forward strand.
ACCATGGCGATATCATGTGCATTTATGAAACAAAATCTTGTCGATAATGGCTTCACTGGCTCTTGAATTTAGGGTCAGCCAGCTAACAAAACAAAGATACGTTAACGTAAACATACACTAAGGGAAAAAATGATGCTTCCAGAATGTCCACCAAATACTAGGAAGAGCGCAGTCATTAACAAGTAAGAAAAAATAGTAAATCATCTAATCAAGACTTCATCTTTGGAGATGGATGAAGTTTTAACTCTGGCTAAGGTCATTTGCTTGCTTAAGTTTCCTGTGTGTACCATGCCAGAGGTGGCCCCGCCTACTTGACGTTATTAGGGTACTGCGCTGTATCTCTGGCTCTTGACCAGCTGTGCTGAGCATCTGAAGAGTCGGGCTGAGTGCAGAAAACGTAAATGTCTCCTATGTGGTTGTATACTCTTCTTTATTGCCTCCCTTCTGTGGGCATGGAGAGGATACTGCCTCAATAGGAGGTGGCATGGGCTGAGCATGTCCCTGACCCTGACTGAGTATCACTTGCTCGATAGAATAGGAATACAGAGAAAACCATGAAGCACACCTTCCAATGTGAGTTACATACATTGAGTCAGCATGACCCATACACCCCGCCCAGGGTGGGTGATGAAGCACAGTCACTGGTGTTTTTTGAGAAAAAGAATGAAAAAAACCCCCATAAATTTAAAGAAATACATTTTTGAACAACAATAAGTCCCTGTTTACAGTGATTTACGTTTACAGTAAACATTTCTAGAGTTCATTTCCATGTGACCTCTTTCCTTTGGTTTCTGAAAAGAAGTGATTGACCTTTATGATATGAAGCCTGCAGTGTTTGGGCTATTTGCATATAATATTTTAGTATACTTTTAAAGGATGTGAAGTTAAATTTATGCTGTGTGTCCAGTTCACTTAGACTTCAAATTTGAATACTTTCCGCTTTGAAGTCACTAACAGGTCTGCACTGAACCACTGTAAACCTGGAGGACTTCCATCCCTGTCAGTGCAATTGATGTTAAGTTACTAAGTGTGAGGGGCGGCAGATTCTGCTGCATCGGAGGTTTTGGGGCGAGACAAACTGACTGCAATGAAAGCATGGTTGCTAAAGCCTAAACTGATGAAAGATTTCTTTGAGAGGAATACTGTTTATGGGGGAGAGTATTTTTGGTTTGGATCAGTGTACTGTAGATAGACACAGTTTCTGTATGCCATTAGCAGCTGATAAGCCCAGAGCAGACGGGAGAGGGGAAATATTTTAATTCCCTTCCTGCCTGGCCAGTGTTGTACCAGCACCAACTGTTTCACACACTTTTGCAGCCTGGTAATAACTGCAAGTGTTACCTTCAAAAATGCGCAGAATTTAATTCCAAGTACACAGGACTGTTTTGACACTACTTACCAACTGCTACCAAACAGCAGATTCAGACCACGCGGGTTCCACTTGCTACATTCCAAATTTCCCACATGCGAGCCAAGAGAATTAAGCTAGACAGAGGTGGGGGGAGGTCTGTATGCCAGTTTTGATTTTGTTTTTGTTTTTAAGGCCAACTACCATGGCCGTGTATGGTTGTTGCCAGAAGGTTGAGAGTCCCAAGTGTGAAACAGCAAATTTCTTTTCCACAGAACAATACCGATAGAGAAAAGGAAAACTTTTATGTCTGCCTTGCTAATCTCTTTCCAGATACCAAAACTGTACTTGTCATTCAGCATTCCTTTCAAATTGGATACGCGACAGCTTTTTTAAAAACTACTTGAAATTCTGTAGGCGATCACTTGGTATAAATAATTTTAATACTAGAACTCTTCTGCTGTAATTTTCCTTTGGATGATGACTCCCAGTACAGTAGTTGCACTTTACAAGAATTAGGCCTGGCAATGCATTAAGAAGGCCAACAGAAGACTATTCTACACACTGTTCTATCAATACTGCAGGGAAATGCCAGTGTTTCTTTTTAGGAATGATGCATTTTTAAGCATGGAATTTTTTTCTTTTAAGAAGCCTTTTTAAAAGGCTGGGTACTCCTTTCGAACTGAAGGCTTAAAACCTTCAGCACTCCCTTCGGAAAATTGAGTAACACTGAGTTTTACTAAAACACAGTACTGTGCACAGAATCTGCCCACTTCACAAGGATGGTTTATTAATGTTAAAGAAAAAAGAAGACAAACAAAATCTGCTGATCTAAAAATATCAGGAATCCTTGGCCGAGTGACAGATCTCGCCCTCTCCACGGATGCTACTTTAAATGAAGAAACTGACACCATTTCAGTTTTCTCTGATTTATTCTTGATGGTTTCAGTCTAGTAAGGGCTTCATTTCCCTACCTCCTCCATCATATTGCACAGTTTCTGGAGAGGAAGAGAAGAAACTCTTACGTGTAATTAAGAACGGGCACGGTTTACTCTTGAAACCAAATCCAATTCACTGATAATCAGTGACAACTCCTTTTTGCTGGACACGATTCAAAAGAAAATAAAGGCCATATTTCTAATAAAAACAGGTATTAGCTGTAGGAGAGGAAATACCTGGAGCGTGTCCGATTGGTCCTCTCTAATCTTTAAAACCAACAGCAATTTTGTAGAAAAAGTTCTTGCTGTTAAACACCGTGACTACTGCAAACGATCTGAAAGCTTCAATCAGTCTTTTAAGAAAATGCCTTCATATGTCAATGTCCACGGATTCATGAGACTGTTTCTACACTGAGGAAAGAGCGAAGTACTGAGAATATTAAAGAGTACAAGTGTACTTGTATTACTGAATACAGGACCTGTAGCTGCGTATCAGCTTTCTGGTACTGCAGATGATTTATGATCACCTTGATCTGCAACAGAGACAATTCTTTGTGAAGAAATATAGTCGAGCAACTTCATCTTCAAGGTCTACAAACCACGAGGCCCAACCTCACCTGTGCAGACGTTAGAGCTTATAAAAGACAAATCCTTGCTCGCTACTGGAAGCATTCAACTGAGATTCAAAATAAGACAGTCCAATTTCCTTGTTGTACCAACACCAGCACAACTACATGGCTACAGAGAAGGCTCTGTCTGCTCCTTTTGGAAATTGCTTGCCTCATTTCTTCAGAGAAACACAGAAACAAATTAAGATCGAACAATCAACCTATTCCTACCTTCATTTAATGCACGCAGATGATATCCAGCAATACTCCAGCATAGCAGGACACACTGACAACAGCACGGTTCATCTGACATTGTAATGCCAAAAGATGAGATAATTATTTTGTTTGATGAATCAGAAATACAGAGAAAGGAGAGCAGAAACACCCTTAAAACAAAACAAGACAAGACAAGAGACAAAACAAAACAAACGCTCAAGACTCCAAACGCCGAAGGTTGAAGAAGACTTCATGAAATGCCCATATGATTGCCTTAACTAATCTGGAAAATATATTCAGCAAATTCAGTTTCCAATGAAGAATTTCAAATAAATATGTTTAAGCTCCAGGCTTTTTCATTCTTAAAATACATCCGTGAGAAATTAAGTAAAAGCAATTGGGTTAATTACATTTATGCCGATTACTTTCAAACGGGTTACGGATACATTTTTAAGGTGAAATTTATACATAGTAAAGTTCTTTACGCGTGCAGACTGTGAATTTGTGCCAGTAGAATTGCTGCATCGCCCGGTGGAGAGCTGAAATTCAGAATGAACTTTAAGTAGAGGAATAGCCTGAACTAAACAGAAGGCAGGTCACAACAACTGCAAAGCAGGGCTTTTAGGTAAGAACAATCAACTGCACAAACTCTTTTTCGCACAGAAAAAAAAATATTTGGGGCTTACCGATAACCCAGCTTGAAGACGAGTCAGAGATCACTTGGTGGTGTGAAAAAATGCATCATCTTACTGAGATGTATAGAAATGACTGGTTAAGTAAAACATATGACATCCTGCTTAAACTAAGGCAATGAAGCAGCTGACAAAGGTTTTCCAAGTCTGTTAGAGGAAAAGGAAATGCATTTCCTTCTTATCGAAACATTCAGACCAGAGAGGGGACATACCTCAGACTTGGATGTTATCTTGTTATGCTTTGAGGTGGCTGCAGTACACTCTGACCTGCGCTGCACCAGAAAGTGGGTGTTCTAACAGGAACAAACCCTGGATGAGAATAACATCTTGTTTTAATTTGGAGATCACAACTTAACTGGTAAAAATAGTACAAGATCTGTTGTTCTTGTGAGATTTCCTGCCCCTCAGCAGCGAGGAGAGTCGTACATGCTGATACACAAATACTTCGGCCAGATTTGCTTCCGAGGTACAGTCATGCCAGTAAAGGAGTTCATGTACTGCCTTCCAATTACTCAACAGTGAAAATATTTTAGAAACTTTGGGATTTAGCACAAAATATCAAGGCAGTACCGGTCAAACTTCAACTGGAACGTTGTGTCCTGTTCTGGGCGCCATTTTTCATGACAAATAGGCCCAAATCAAGAAAGCCATCAGAGGTATGCAAACCAGGATCCATGTGGACAGATGGAAAGAGCTTATTTTCCTTAGGCTACAGAAGGGAAGAGCAGAGATGTGGTAATAGACTTCAGACGTAGAGGCGATTTTCCGCCTTTTTGTAGCGAAAGTAAGCTCTTCACTTAAGAACTGCCAACAGATCATAGGCTTAAATTGCAGCAAGAAAGATGGAAGTTGGACAATGTCGAAGCTATATAACTGAAATTATAGCTAAGAGCACCTGGGGAAAGGGTGGAAATCTTTGTTGAAGGCTTTCAGGAACGAGTTATTCCCATACCTATTGATCACATTTTTCTGACAAATTCCTTTATTAAGATTTCTTACATCCCTGTTTTCTAGAGATATCTGTATGGATACAAAGCAGCAACTGCCAGTTTGTTCTCTGCATTCCTAAGTGGCCCAAAGCAAGCCAGATTCAGTCCAGAAGCCGTAAAGAAAACCATCGCAGGAGAACTAGCTGTGCCTAAGCCAGTCAGTCCAGCTGAGATTCTCTTAAACACAGACCATTTTGCTGTGCAGCAAAAGCAACTAGATCCACAGAGAATAGCTGAGAAAAACCAGTCTGAGCAGCACAGTGTTTAATTTGTTCCTTTAGCACAAAGACGGCAAGTTCCTTCCCTGCTACTGGAACGCAGGCAGTGCCCGCAGGAGCGGGTTCCAGCCAAGCCAGTCACCGTGCAGAGGCGTTGAGCCCAGGACGCCACAGCGGTAAAAAGAACATCTGCTTTACTGAAAGCACCTTGTTCTCCTATCAGATTGTAAACCAATAACAAATTTCCCTGTGTTGCTAAGACAAGCTGGCAGTAGCAGAGAACTGAAGCCCAGCACTTGTAGTAAATCAGTGAGGCACTGTTTGGTTTGAGTCAAGAAGGGTGAACTGAAAAGGTGAAGAATCTTGCCTACATATCGTAAGGCATCGCACCACATATCATGTCGTATCCAATTAGAAACCCCTGAACTGTTTCCCAGTGCTTGAGGTTTGTTTTCTTTTTCAAACATTCTTAGGAATAGCACAACCTTCATAACAATCCTCCTTCTCCCTGTGACCATCACCCTTTCTCTTCCACTTTTAAAACACCGTGGTGACAGAAAGCTACGGGGTAAAAATCAAATACTTATTAGGAAATCTCCTTTGCGGGCCTCTAAACTGTCTTAAAATATTTTCAGCAGTGTGCAAGGACTATTACCTATGATGCTCCTTAAACTGTATTTACTACCGTGATTGGTTATAATTAATCCAACCTTAACATACTCTGCTAAGGCAAGTACAAATATTCTCACCTTACAGAGACAAAAGCTGCATGCATGATGCCAGGAACTGATTAACATGAACGTAAATTCTCACTGTGTCCAAAAGATACATCAAGCTTCCTATTCAGCAAAAAAATCCCTGAAGAATTACGGAGACAACTGAAGGAGAGGGTGATAGGATTCTCTCTCGTGGAGAAGACTTGGTTTGGCTTCCCCTTCACTTGGTGCCAAAGACGGGAGAAGAGGGAAAATGAAGAAAATAGATTTAAGTCTAGGCAGCCAAACTGACTGGCCTTGGAAGCAGACAGAAGACTCCAAAAGGATAAGCTGCTGGGCTGGTATCCAGGAAAGCCTGGAAGATGTTTGAGAGGCCGCAAAGGTTTAAAACTGATTCTGGAACAACCTGAAAGGCTTGAATGTTCTTTGGGGATAGTGTGAGAAAGGTCAAAGAAGCATTCTGAAGGATGGATGGGGGGAAGTGTTGCACTGAGAACCAGGATTACTATGGACAGAATCATTTCCTCTGCTTTTCCTCTAGAAAGATGGGAGATAGCGGAAGGAACTGGCAGCTGGGTGAAGTTACTAACTGTTGATTCAGCGTCAGAAGACTCCCCTGCTCCAAACCTGTAACAGCAGTATCATAAGAAGGTTCACTTATACAGATGTGTAAACTGAAGCTTTGACAAGTTATGCTGCCTGTTTGCGGCCATAAATGTAATCTGAGAGAAGATTTAGACCAGGACAGAGGTGGCAAACCTTGCAGCACGCTCTAGCTACTATCCCACTTCTCCCCAACCCCAGTAACTAAACCTGCCATTGTCCTTCCTGAAAGAACTGTATCCAGTGGAACTCTGCTGGACACGACTCTTCTTTTGTTATTTATTTCTCCAGCTGTCAGAAAGCAGGCATGGTGAGGCTCCGAGAATTTCATTCAGCACATTTTACACTCAAGAGGAGCAATCGTACGCTTCAAGTGTGCAACTAAGGTGCTTTCAGTTATGTCCTCAGAGATGTCGGCTTATCTCCACCGACTCTCTCTATATAGCTACATAGGGTCCCAGCTTTAGGGCCTTCATTTGCATGTAGCTTAGATGCCAGCTGTAGAGTATGTGTAATGGCTCAATCACTTCCTAAGTGGTGAACTTGCACAAAAAACCCTGCTTTTCATGGTGCCAGCCATATTATTTTCATCCATCACAGTTTTTCTTACACACAACTTTGCATTATGAATACCAAAATTACTGTTTGGCATGAACACTTGAATTTAAAAACATTCAAAATGTCTGGGTTTTGTGTTCCTTTGTACGTTCCATATAGGAATTTAAATCAATTATTCTAACACAGAAGCTCATTCTTGATTTACACTTATGATTAACTTAATTGCATTCAGTGTTAATTAGAAAAAATACGTCTTCTCACACAAGCATCCGTACCAACATGCCCACTCTATTCTCATTTTCTAACACACAGACACCACAAGAGAAGCACAAACCAGGAAACAACTTTCTCCTAGTTCACTGGGAGGGAAGGATTGTTGACCATTTTTCTCCTTGTGTGACAGGCACCTTCACCCTATAGGGAAGGCTTCCAAACATGTGAACCTGGGCAAATGATCACAAGGTCAGAAAGGAAAATCTCTGTCATTCGACTGACCACTTAAATTTTTTTTCTCCTGTATCCTCTTCTGATCCTAAATACATTTCTTATTGAGATGAATGCTTTTCTAAGGAGCAGAAATGCCCCCCAACACCCCCCAGAACCCAGCTACTATATGAGATCTTTTCAGACAGAAATCTGTTACTCTGACTTTTTTCTTTCAAGATATCAGACTGTGACTTATGATGAAAAATGAAGCAAAACAGCCCACAAACTTAATTTTGCCTTACCAAAGCTGACTCACCATGGTTAATGGTAGCAAAATATATAGTTTTGTCACTGAAGCGAGCAAGTATGACTCAGTTATAGAGAGAAAGCCCATTGAAGAGTAAAGTGTCATCTTGACATGATAGTTTTTCAGATACAAAAGCAATGTAAGGACTTGCACGGAATAGCTACATTTCTACAAACACGACTGCTAGCTTACTGGTAGAGATCACGCCTAGTTAACAAATACAGTGTGAGAGAGAACAGCTAGAATTCAGACTCTCAAATTCCAGATCACATTCAGTAGCAGTAAGCAGAGTATCAAAAGGATGCTGAAGAAGGTCACAGCTTCTAGTAGCAACACATGCAAGAGCCTTGAGGCTAGTGAAGAAGACATCAACATGCTACTCGAGCTACATTTCCCCAGTGGAAAACAGCCAATGTTCTGCATGGCAGAAATAGAACGCACCACACAGAAAACTGAGCTCAAAACAAGCAGAAGCATTTCTACTGACAATTACTTTGAAAATATCTGACTCCTCCAAAGGAAGCTAAAAAGCCTGCTGCCGCTGGGTTCTGGTCTGCAACCAACTCAAGTCTGGCAAGAGTCATTCTCCACAGCCTCATCTCAACCAGGTAAAGCAGTCCCCACATTTCAAATGGACACGAGGAACACAGAAATAGAAGCTGGTCACAATGGAAATCTAACACTTAAATGATGGGATTGTCTGAGGTGGCAAAAACATATCAAATGCTGAAATCGACAGAGAACCTTAAAACGCACGAGAGATGCTACGTGTCACTGCATCATGGGAAGTATATTACTGCCAAAGGTTATAAAATTAAATCGGTGACAGAGTAAAGACTCAACAGGGCAGTAACAGTGCCAAACACCGTTACCTAAGCTCTTCATCATTACGTGACCGCCTTGCTTACAGCATATATACCCAGTATTACCAAGATGACCAAATATTCCTCACTTTATCAGGGGCTTATTCTTTTTAATCTGAAATAAAGCCTTAAAGCTTTTGCAATGTAAAAGGGCCGAAGTTGGAGAGTTACAAAATTAAGAACCGAGCAAATGTTATCTTCCTTCTGCACGGCATACAGGATCAAATTCTCACCTTCCTATTCAAATCAGCACGAGTTTCAAATAATGGTAGTCAGGTAAGTAGAAAAGTCAACACACTCTGCTTTAAGGGGAACCAGCAAACAGACTAGAATAGCTTTTTCTGAGGTCTCCTGAAAACAGGCCCATGGAGCAGTTAAGGAAGGAGCTGCCATTATGCTGCAGTCATTAACAAATTCACGAATTTCAACAGTTGGCTCTTAAAAAGGAAAAAAAAAAAAAAAAACACCAAAACCAAAAGCAATGAAACTATTTTTAAAAGATTAATGGGAATGTGAAAAAGTTTATGAAACCATTTTCTGACATTCACGAACACTGGTTAACCTAGTAAAGCCAGGGAATTCCCTAACAGCAGTCTGGAGTGCAGTTTCTTGAGTACTCCGCAGTATTTTCTTAGTTCCACGAGGAAACAAACAATAAAAGAGAGTTTATAAAGTCAATGTGTCCCTGCTGGGCAACATAAGTTGGCAGAAGGCCTAATCAGATAACCTCCGGAAGTCCCCTCAAACCCAGGTTTCTCTGATTCTATGAACTATAATTCATGACAACTAAAGCCAAGTGTGTAAAATGTGATGGTAAGTATTGTTTCAACGAAGTTTATTAAACTTAGAGAGGTGCAATTAGTAAGGTAACAGTGTATCTATTATAGTATATAGTCTAAAGACACTCCCTTGATTCCCCCTGCCTCAAGACTAATTTTCTCCACCAGCCTCACATTTTCCTCAAATTGTAATGTTTCTTCAAATCTGCAATTTTCTCCTTCTTCAAAACAGAAGAGAACTCGCTTATGATGGGAGACTGTTATCACAGAGATTGCCTCTACAGTAGTACCCTGGTACCCACTTATGTTCTATAACAGTTAAAAAAAAATACATTATGTCATAATGGTACGATAGTCTGTATAGGGGGAGAAACTCTAAAATGTAGAAGTAAAGAGCAAGATGGAATTTAAAAATGGACACAAAGAGTTGACTAGCAAACTGTTAATGTTCTGATAAATGGGTGTATTGGAATTAACATGGACTTCAAAAAACTGGATTAATATGCCAAAATGATTCTTTTTCAAAAAGTAAAAAGAAAAGCAAGATAGAAGCCAGAGCAATTTACTTAGAATCCTCCATTCCTCTGTAATCAGATTAAAATAGCCTCAAGAAATAAGGACACTGTTTTGCTTTTAGTCCTAAATATCAAGTGCATTTAATTATTAGAAGAAATATGTTTGATCGGTTTGAGTATTTTAATGTTCAACAATGGGAAACTGCGCTTTTCCCCTGTCCATCGTGAAAACTGCCCGTACGCCATCACTCCCTGCCATAACACAACAAACGCTTCAGAGGAAGAGAACTTGACAGCACTAATAAATTGTCTTCTGAGGTATCTTTAGCCTGTGGATCTCTATGCACAAGGCAATAATCGGACCACGCAATGTGCACAACAGAAGCTGGGAGCCATAGATCTCACATTCCTCCCTCCCCTGGGCGCGAGGAACCCCCAGGGCGGATACGTGCCGGTGCCACCGGTTCGGCAGCTTTCCTCATTCCAGTCACACGCCTGCCCATGTGGAAGATGGTGTTCACCTGCAGATCACAACCACCCACCTACATACACTACCTGCCGTGACAATGAGGAAGCTGCCATGGCACAAGTGTCTTTATTCATCAGGTGTTTAAGAAAAATAAGGCACAGCTTTGGTTCCTAGCCGCTGCTTTTCTGCCCCTAGGTTGAAAATAAAGGCTGTGGGGCCACAGCAAACAATGGCTCCTTTAATGCTTATTATGTAATGCAGCCTCTTCATGCATTTGGGAAGAGAACTTTGTATTTGAAGCGTATTAAAAAGCCTTTCATTATCCCAGACTTGTTTTCTAACTCTAGCAATGCCACCTTTCAACCTGGAGCTTGATAATACGGTGATAACAGCCTGAATTAATAAGCAGATGATAGCTGACACAATTAATGAAAGTATTACAACTGCAGTTGAACTAGAATCACGAAACATGCTGAACTTCTGATTCTGAGCCAGCAGGTACAACAAAGTTCCTTTTAAAAATTTTTTCAATTCATCACAGACCACAATAAGTCAAAAACTATTTGAGTCAAACCTCAATGGTTAATACATCTTTTATATATATATATTTATTTTTTTTGCCCATTAATGCTACCTTGATTTCTTTCTGAACTCTTTATATTGCATTTCAACCTACCAATTTATGTTTACAGGGACAAGCTGAGCTCACCAGCCAGATCTACTGCCTTTTAAGTAAGAAAACGAATAAATTGGGCAGCTATTCTAAAAAGACTACTGACAGAGAGAAATCAAACACATCCTACACAGGATCACTCACACAGGTGCAATCTTTGTTCACCTTGCACTATTTCTATTAATCTAATAATTTAAGGCTGGTGAGATGACCTCATTCATTCTCAAGCATACATCGTAAAATTAAGCAAACTCACCTCAAGCTAGAAAATCTGCCTGTGACTTTCAACAGGAGACAAGGCCAAAAATACAAGGGAAATAGGAAATCTCAAGATTCACAGCTAGGATCTAATGAGGAAGTGTTAGCTCCTCACACCTCAAGAAACTGTACTGGGCTGGAGTAGAACATGAAAAAAGCAGCACGAGGTGTCATGCACTAAGGAGACAGTTGCTCACGAGTGTCAAATGGTATCCGTTACTCAACATTAACATTTTAGATTCGTAATGCAAATTTCCAGACTCTGCAACAAATTATAAACTTTTCACATAAAAATAAATTCACACCAATTACTACAACACAAGAAAAAAAACAAACCAAAACAAAGTAACTCTCCAAAATTTGAAACAGATTATTGCCCTAGTTTGTCGAAAAGGAAAAAAAAATGTCAGGAGAACAAGCTGCCTAAGTCTAACGTCTCAGTGTTCATCCACTCATCCTTCTTGACACGTGGTAATACAAAAGAAATGCGTTAGTAATTATGGTGACATGAACAGACTTCTTATAGCTTAAGACCATAGAGCAGTTCAGTACCTGGATCCACTTTTCTACAAAACAAACAGAGGAGAGCACAGAGGCAGAACAAAGCAAGAAAAGAAGTCCTTGCGTTTAATTATTCATTCTCTGTGCGTGCTGCTTATATATATATTGACAATGTCATCCTAAGTGAAAGACATAACAAGAACGTGGAACAAGATACATCAGCATCTTTGGCAGCGGTCCCACAAATTGTTCTGAAAAAAGTCAGCAGAAATAAATCATTACATACCTCAAGAGTTATGAAGGCCCAGGGGGAAAAATATCTTGAAAATTTGCAGAGAAAATGAGAATATGGAAACCAGGAATTTCTAGGAGGAAACTGAAACCAAACTTTCACACAGACTGTCTTCTCTCAGAATGAATGCTGAAATAATTTCTAGCATTTAAAAGTATTTCATGAACACTCTCCTCCAGAATGCCTTCTGTAGTTAGTATGTGCTTCAAATGAGCCACAGATGAACACAAGTTGGAAGAGAAGCCATCCAGTTCAAGCCTTTTCCCCAAGACAGATTCAACTACATTATGTCATTCCTGACATATTTGTCTTGTCTGTTCTTAATGACTGCAAAGAAGGAAACTCAGCGATTTCCCAAAGCCAGCTATTCCAGTTTCCCAGTCGTTAGCATTTGGAAAGCTTTCCCTACAATCTAACCTGAAGTTTCTTCTCTACTCAGGAAAGCCCCCCAGCTCTTGTACCACCCATCATGACACTGAAAACACACGATTCCCTTTCGCTTTGCGGAACTCTTAGAATACTGAAGACTTATCATGCCCTTTCTCATTTCTCTCTTCTTCAGACTAAACGACTCCATTTCTTCTGATCTTTTCTCTGCAGTTCTCTTTCTGAGATATCTGATCAACCTTATCTGGACGCTGTCCAACTATGTACAGCGCTCTTGGAGAGCGATGCCCAAGTTTGGGCACAACTGCTCCAGCTGCAGCGCAGAAGGGCTGCCTCACGTATCTATCAGGCTCCCCTGCTTTTATACAAACTGGTATGATGTTTGCCTTTTTTGTAGCAGCATGACATTGTTGACTTCATAGGCAGTGCATGATTCACTGTAATTCCATCTATTTTGCTGACAAAACGCTGTCTAAGCAGTTGTTCACCATTCTCTGCTTGCAAAGTTATTCCTGCTTCAGCATAGTATCTTCTGTTTATCACTGCTGACTTCAATTCTGGGTTTTTTCAGATCATTTCTGTAACGTGTCAAGATGGTTTCTGGTATCACTACAGTCCCTTAATGCTGGCAGTCCCTCCTGTCTTAGGGACATATTTAATCAGAACATTTTCTTTCATCATCCGGGTTGTTCATGGAAACACCAACCAGAATTAAACTCAGGACCAATTATTACTGCTAAGTCTCTTTACTTCAGAGCCGAAAAGGATCAGACTATCTCTTGATACTTAAGGCTGATATTCTGCAGTCCTTATTTTGTTTACTAGCAAATAGGGAATATATATAATGGGGCATGTTGTACATTCCCCAATATTCCCACCAAGTCTCCGAGACCCTTCGTTTCAGCTCAGAGGACAGAAGATAATTTTTCAGTCACACACCATTGTACTGGATCCTTCTCAGAGCAACCAATGTGCTGAAACTGCAGTTTGGACCATCGGGCAGCCAGGACGCACGGAAAGAGCTTACCAACAAGTCTGGACCCCCAGAATACAAGATTGCAGTTTGCTTGTGAGTCAGCTGCACTGTTTCCCATTCAAAGTACTTTAACTTTCCTCTCAGACTATTTCTGCTTTCAAAATAACTTAGCTTGCTGGGACACTGTCATTTCTAATGGTAAACTACGCACTGCTACACAGGGATGCCTACAAGAGAATACACACTAAGGAGCTATATGTATTTATAAATGTGTAATATTTCTATCATTAGATTACAGATATTATTATTTCACTTTGATTATGCTTACTGATTACACAATCCACAATCTATTTCCCCCTGCTTTGGATGAGCAAATTCTATTTTTTTTTTTTTTATTTTATTTTAAGCCCGAGGGGGGAATTTACTAAAGGGTTTATTTCCCCAGACCTTCCACAGTTCTCAACTGATTCCACCTCCACACTCCATCCATTATGCAAGGCTCGTTCTTGAGATTAGTGTAGGGATTCCATGATTCATAAGCACTCACTGCAAAAGGAAGCTCCGATTCCTTGGCGATCCATAACCCTAGCTGTGTATCAGTTTCTACAGAGATCCCTACTCTTGCATAGGTCAGGAACCTCAAAGGGATCCCAGTGCACATAATGGTCCTAAGGTTACAAGTCTGATGGTCAGCAGAAAACTAGGAGCCTAGAAGAGGAAGTAATCGTCTGCTGCCTACATAATGCCAAAAAAGTTTATGGCACGTTATGCCTAGATTTCCTCTTTTCTTATCAGTTAGTCTTACTTCTCAAAGTCCTTTGCTAAATTAAGTATTGCTCCAGGAAACACAACTACACTTCCTAATACCCTCTTTAGAATTGGGTCAGCTTCCCCAACAGATGCTCATCTCAGCTTACAGTCTTTTGGTCTCATCAGCTCAAAGGAATACACCTCCTTTCGGTTATAATCTTTCAAAATTTCTTTCAGAACTCTGGGAAACTGTCTACACACTGACTATGCTTCAATAATTCTTGCTTTAAAAAGGAGATGACTCTTCATGACAATGTAACTTCAACAGTTTCTCTAAATAAGCAATATCACCAGAACAAATCAGTCTTATATCCTACCTCATCTCAATCCTCTCTTGTACACGCACACACAGAAAGCTACACACGCAAATAATTTGACAGTTTTCTTAGTAATGTTACATGACTTGCATTGTTCCATAAATCAAGATCTTAAAGCGCACTACCAAACTGCTCTACAAGATTATTCATGCAATGAAAAATCAAGGCTATAAAGCAGACAGAAACAACAGCTCACTCTGTAAGTGCTCGGCCGGCCGGTCGCTGGGCACAGGCTGAGCGTTCTTGTGTGTTCCTAACTCCTCTTCCTAGAAGGGAAAGCTTGAAGACTTGCAGTCTGAGACGCTATTTTTTACATTCTTCTCTGTAAATTACAATTACATAAACAGCAGAAATGTGTTTATTTTTCATTTCTTCCATGGATAGGTTAAAAAAGTAGTCCTTTAGTTTAGCTGTGTCTTGCACCCCATTCATGTCTCTCCGTATCTCAAGGACACTTGAGCACAGCCGATGTATGCACACATCTAAATTTCTTCTCACCTAAGTCAGTGCCAGTAGAAAATGGGGTTTGCCTCAGCACTAGCTTAAGGCCAGGTATCCTGAGCCATTCTGCTTAAACTAGTTAGTTTATTGAGGTAGGCCTATTACTTTCAAGGAGAAAACAACAAAACAATACCGGATCACATAATGCAATTGGTCTAGAGGACAACTTATGCTCACTCACATGCTTGGGGAAAGAAAAAAAAAAAAGCAAACAAGTCAAACATGCCTACGGCCTTTCTACAATTTCTCAGGAGGTCAATATGCTTTTGAGTACATGCAGGCCACTGCCCTGCTCAAGCCAGCACAATGCAACACTAGGGATGAGTCTCCAAACCCCACTGATTATCAAATTTTTAATCCAGCTGTAGGAGCTCAGGCAGGAATTGCAGCAGTCCCAGAAGCAGCACAACCCAGAGCGAAGTCTCTCGCCCAGGTCACTTCTGCGACTGTAGTCGTGCAGCTGTGGAGCAGGGGCTGAGCTGCCGCCCTTACCTCCCTGCTTAGGCCCCAGCACAGCCGGCTGGGAGAGCACATCTCATGTGGCACTCAGCCCACTGGCTCACACTTTTCTTCTCCCTTCCCAAGATTCAGCTGTAGCCCCCTCCCCGCATTCACAAATAAAAAGCGGTGGAAGCCAGCCTTATTATTATCCTAAAAGCAATAGTTTTTGATGGAGTGAATGGGGCAAGAGGTCATACTGGTGGAAAGCAAGAAATGCAAGTAGGCCAAAGCCTCGAGCACAGGACATGAGACAGTGGTCAAAAAGACAGGCTCACCAGCTGCGATGCTGTGGTACGGCATGAAAGGGGGGAAAAAAAAAAAAAGAGATCATTCTACCTCTTCCTTTTAACCTGTCACCTCCAACCTTCTTCCCCATGCTCCTTCACCAGCACAGGACAGCTACCAAAAGAAAGGTTTCTTTACTAGCACAAGCCTTAGAGGGATTGTCTGAAGACCTAGGAAGAACTTGGAGCATTCAAAGTTTCTTTGCCTGAAGTCTAACTTCCACTCGGCAACGTAAATCAGTGCTGCCTAATGAGTCTGTTTACACAGGTCCCTCTGTTTTTCACAGATCAGTCAGGACCACATTAAGCACAGTACGCGTATTGGGAGCATGGAGCATCCCGGTGATCCTTCAGTGGACAAGCAGGCTTTCAGCCTTGAACCAACACACATTTTGGATTCAAGAAATAGCAGCAGCTCTCCTGGATTAGAATTTCTGAGTCCTGGCATTTTAACTGAGGTGCCTCTACTAAGAAAGCATTAAAAGTAGTTATCACTAGCATTTATCTTCAGCCAGAATGAACAGCACCCTCTGAATGTGCCTTGTTAATCCTCTACCCAAGCCTATTAATCCTTCACCATTTTCTCCCTTATTTCTCAGTCATGCAAGGCAGTTCTTTCTCTGATGCTCCTTTTTCCCCATAGTAAAACAACATGAAAAAAAAAAAAAGTTCTAAGGGTTTTAGACCAGCAGACTAAGAAAATAAGCAAATTTCTTTTTTCCTATAAAAGGTTCCAAAACCAAAGCAGGCAGATTTGCAGATCCATTTCTGCGACCACAAGCTGATGAAAAGAGCAGGGTTCCTCAGAACACGCCTACCTATTACTGTTAGTATATAGTTACACAAACGGCTCCGTAATTAACAGAAGTATTCAAATAGTTAAACTGAGTTACTGTTATTCTTTTCTTTACTTTCATTCTCTTTTTTCCTTTGTGTTTAGACAACCTCTGCAGTCTCTAAGAGCCAAAGTAGCACCCTGGTTCCCCTGGAACCCAGTCATCCCATTCCTCCAGCTGCAGCGTGAGTCATTATTGTGCAGGATGACATTCGCTTTATAAAGTACTGGTTCCCAAACCACCATCCTCAGAAAGCTGGCTGGCTACAAGCTGCTGGCACAGGTCCTTGCTTCCAACTGCTGCGTGGCTTTAAAGACAACTAAGATGCATTAAACACTGTCCTGATACACATTTCCCGTGTAAGCTGCTACTTTAGCTGCCGCAAGGCAACTGTGTTCTTCAGGAGGTCTCTCAAAATAACTTCTCTTCTGAGACACAATCTATGCAAAGAAAAAAGGGAAAAAAACCCAAAACAACAAACCCAAACCAAAAACCCACAGGGGGGAGTCTTGCTCTAAATAATGTGTTAGCTCTCCTCGAAAATCTCCCTGGTCCAGCTAGTCTGGAAACCAGACCAAGTCCAGGAATTATCTCCAGCTCTACCATATGGAGATAGATGCAATACACCAGGCCAACTGCCTGTTTTATTTAAACATGTGTTTCTTTTACCAGCGACATTAACATTGCCTTGTTCCTGTTTATACTTAAGGAAAGGAGAAAATAAACTAAGTAACTTTTTTGCTCTCATTTTGGTTTGCTCTTTTAAGAGTGCCCTGTTCCTGTCAAAGTGAGTTAAGCTAAACAGAAACAAGGCGGTTTTGTTCCCGAGTACATGTGTCCGCACCAGGAGTTATTTGGGAACTGCTCCTAACTGTTCAAATGCATACACCCCCACTCACCCCCCCATAGTCCTCATTAAGCTTCACACCTAAGAAGGCCCTTTGGATGGGTAATTGGTTCTTTACTTAGTAAACCACAATTTACCAGTGGTGGCAAAGCACGCAACACCACCGCACTGATTCTGCCATTTTGGTCAGGCACCTATTTTAGGGGCTTAAGAGAAAAGTTCCTGAGTGTTTGCACAGTGGCAACCGCATCATGACAAGAGCAATAGATACTGCAGCTCGGAGCATCTTGAAAGAAAGCCTGGATTGCCTGCGCTCATCTGCACGTGACACACTGGGAAATCATCTCATGAATTCAATACAACCGTCAGAGGGAACTCGCGTTAAGTCCAGGTTCAGCAGAGCCACGATCCAACATGCCGTCTGCAATGAACGTATTGCAGAAAACGCAACCCTTTCAGTTCCCAAAGACGGTTTCCTCCTGCAAGCCGCTCTGAAACCGCACAGAAAATCTGAGCTGATCACCTCCCAGTAGTAACAGCAACAGTACTTGACAACTAGCACGTATGTTAGTAATGCAGTAAATGTAAATGCCCTGTAACACCCTGCAGGGGTAGCTCACAGTGCTGAATCCTTTGTAGCTCGCAGAGCGCGAGTTTTTATTTCGCTATTTCAAACCTATTAGAAAGTCCGTTTTGTACACGGCTTTTAAGTGAATCAGAAAGGCACCTCTCTGTACACTGGATAAACCAGAGGTGTACCTAGCCAGGTTTGACCCATGCTCTCTTCAACAGGGACAGCATTTAAACTGTTGAGGTGAACGATGAAGTAGTAGTAGTAGTAGTAGTAAACTTACTTTCCAGTGATAAATTGGCTTCTGGATGGTGTGCACATAGGCTGAACATAATAGTTCTCCAGTTTAACCCCTTCAGCAGCTAGCTTGTCCAGAGTGGGCGTCCTGATCTCCGAGCCGTGGTACCCTACGTCTCTGAATCCCTGATCGTCAGCCAGGATGAAGATGATGTGAGGCTGCGAGCTGGGGGTGCCGGCCCCCGGCTCCTCTCCCAGCCCGGTTCTCGTCGCCTCCGTCTCTCCGGGGCCGAGTCCGAGGCTGTCCCAGGCCAGGTAGCCGTAAGTGAGGAGGCTAAGCACTGAGAGGCCGGCCAGCACCCCCACCGCCACCATTTTCCCCTTGCAGAGGCGGTGAGGCCAGCTACGCCCACCGCGGGCCATTCACCTTGGCTGGAGCGAGAGCGAGACTGAAGAAAAAAATAATAAAAAGAAAAGAAAACAAAAAACACGGGACAAACCAAAACAGCCTCTGAGGCGGGGACAGGCACCGTCAGGGGTCCCGCCGGGCGGGAAAGTGAGGCGGAGCGCCGCTCATCGCTGCCACCACCAACTTCCACAAGTTCAGCCGCTGCCGCGGGAGAGGCGGCGGAGGCCGCCCCGCCCGGTGCTGGAGCCGGTGCCGGAGCCGGTGCC